>OMOW01034211.1:8047-18977 GCA_900312555.1 Lamprogrammus exutus
CAATATGTAAAAGGAGCCTCACACAAACACACACACACACACACACACACACACACACACACACACGTGCACACACACACAAAGTACTGTTGCCAAATGCCAATTTATATTTCATATGTTCCTGTTTGAATCTGTTTGGGCCACACAGTTACAAATGGAGACGACGTGGTTAAAGTATTTATGCTATGCAACCAACAGTCTATCTATTAGTAATACAGAGGAGTGGAGGGAAACATATTCTTTGTCTTATATTCCATTTGTTGTCAGGATGGATTCATTCATTCAGCAAGACGGCATACGGGGATAACAAGAGGATCATGGGGGAGGCAAGGAAGCAGGAGAGAAAGAGAGAGGGAGAGAGAGAGAGAGAGAGAGAGAGAGAGATGTCTGTGATCATATGTATGTGTGTCACTGGCTATGCTGTCATCAAATTTTCACCCGTTAATTTGAAAAAGTCATCACCACTACATCAGCCATAAGCTGTCAGCATAGAATAATAGTAATTATTATATTTTCAAAATATAATGTAAACACGTCACAAATGCCTACATATTATCCATCCACTGTTAAATCCAACACAAAGAGGACCATTAAAGCGTGGTCTATACACTGAAAAAAAAAAATCCAGTCAAATTTAGGGTCAAATACTGGCAGCTGTGGTTGTCAGAATTTAACCGTAAAATAATTGGTGCAAACATAAAAGATATTACGGTACAAAATTAGAATTATTGTAAATTCTACGGTTTAAACTGTCATTTGATTACTGTGAATCACAGTAAATATAACAGGATTCGATAATAACAACAACAGGGTTTCACTGTAAAATTAGCATTACAATGCTATCCTTACATTTTCATTTTTTGTAAAATTTACATTTAATTTATGCTTAATTTACATTTAATCCCATTCAGTTCACTGGCGATTAGCATTGTGGCTAGCTGGGTTCTCAGAGGTGAGCAAATTCAGACAGAGAAAGAGTCAAAAGTGTGATTTATGTAGAGCCTGGTTGCCTGTTTCTTTACACATGTACTGAAAAAGGGAGAAGGTCAAAGTCTGTCACTCAGGGTTGCAACACAACTATGATAACAGTCTTAAAACTATAAACTTTAACTATAAAACACAGGAGAAACATACATAAACACTAGAGGACTCAGCAATAGTAATAGGAACGTGAAACATGTGCAGGATAAACATTACAACTGCCGAAATGTTAAGTCTGTTGCTGCAAGGCCTGCTGGGAGATTTCTCTCACTATCTACCTACCCAGAATACGGTTTCCTTCTGTATTTTTAATGACCAAACTTTATTTTTTATGTCACTCTACAGTAGATTTGACTGTAATATATTGTTTTATGTTTTAGAGTGTTTAACTGTGAATAATACAGTAATCTAGCAGTATTACTGATAAATCCTGTCATTTTAACATATTTTTACTTTAAATTTAAATGTTTTGTTTTGTTAAGTAATTTAAAGAGTTCTCTACCATTAAATATTTTTTTATAACTTTTTTGCAGTTTACAGTTTTTAATTGTAGCATTTTTACATAATTTAACCGTTAATTTCACTGACCTTTTTATTTTTATTTTTATTTTTTATTTTTACAGTGTAGTAGAACAATGCCAGCATTGCCCCTCAGTCAACTCTGATAACAAAGCAATCACTTTTAAATTGGGTAATTAGGACCTCTAGTTGTAAAGATGCTGAATCAAACTTGTAGGTATTTGGGTAACATCTACTCTATATGTTGAATCACTTTCGGAAAAGAGACAAACTAACCTTACCACAGCAGTTAGTTTGGCCAACATCGTGTAAACAAGGAGAACTAGATGCTGCATTAGGCTAAATGACAGTTCAATGTGAGGCCTGCAGTGCCGGTAGCGATATGCCAAGTAGCAGACAGCAAAACAAAAGGAGAGATGTTTACAATCAGTGTGACAATGAGCCATGCCAGGGGGGGAAAAAGGTAAGAATTAATAGATACAAAATGAAACCCTGCTTGTGATGCATGTTTACCTCTGGTTAAATGCATATTAGATGACTGCGTGGAACTTTCATATAAAAGCGACGAAAAATTTCCAAGCCACGCTGAGGTGCATGGGGGCATACTGTAATCACAACATGCTGGAACATAAGTAAAGACTCTTTCAGAATTTATATAACATGGATGCAACATTATTTTGCATGTAAGTCGGGAGAAGAATTTGCATGAGCTATGAATTACTCATGACGGCATACGTTTTTTTAGTACCGTGCGCACCAATCAAGGTTAATTATTTCTACTGTTAATTTTTTATTTGGCTCAACACACGACTGAGAAAATGCATTAGTCACTTAGCATCCATTCAATATTTCATGGCAAGCTGTGTGGGAGAAGGTAATATAGTCACCAAAGAGAAAACAACAACAACATTGCAGAGGAGAAGACAGTTTTAGCCCTACAGGATGATAACACTTATCACCTAAGAAAGATGAAGAAACATGAATAATGTGACTGTAATAATTTCATAGCTTTTTGTCACTAAGGTGTGGGTACTTTTCTTAATACCTTTACACTCTGGACAACTGTGGCGGTATCACATTTCCTTGAAGGATGCAGCCTTTGTACTCATGTACTTCCTTATGGGAATAATGTCAAATACAGATCTCAGTTCTAAATCTCTGATTACTAATAAGATAAGGGAAGCGATATTTAGAATTATTCATTGTTATTATCCAACCGAGGTGAATTTACAGTGGTTACCTGAAGATTTATGCCACATATTCTGGTGTCGTGCCCACTTTGTACTTTGTAGCAAGATGTTGAAGGTTTTATTTCTCAAAATATAGATTCAGATTTCTTCCTTTCCTGTGAGAATGTATGGTTTGGCTTTTTAAATTGCACTCCCTACAAAGAAGTGTTATATGCTCGACCTGATTTGGTCATGCCAAAACACATATCCATAAATCCAAATATGGCAACTATGTTATATCTTTTGTGAGTTTTGAAAGTAAAACCAGACAAGATATTAAAACTATTTTGTGCTCAAAGAACAGAAAAGCTAAAACCTTGGATTTATGTAATTTTTGTGATATTTATTCATGTGACTGACAGTATATTTATGTTCTGATCCCCTGACAATATGTTCTTGTATGTTCTGGTTTTGTTCATAATAATAACTCAAATCAACTATCAACTTGTACAACGGACACGGAGAGCAAAATCTTTTTAGTTATTTATCTTCTGTATTGTATCTGAGAAGACATAAATAAAAATATCAGTATTACGATAAATCGCTGATGGTTTTGGTTTGATAGCAATGGTTTCTGGGAAATGCAGGGCCGGGAGGGATGGTTGTTGTGTGTGTCGAAGGATCTTCGTTCAAATCAGACACAGCCTGTGTGTCACCCTTGTCATCCCTGTTGACTCCCTCTCAAAGTAGCCGTACGCTACATGTGATGTTACAGATGAACCCTGTATGTTTTTCACCCTGAGGTCACTGGAAATGTTCTCTAATGGAACTCTGAACCCTCCAAACATACAAGAGCTAATATTTGGTCGGCCCCCACCTTCATGTCTATAGTGTCATATAATGTGGAGTGTTTGTTGAACATTGTCAGTTGCAGAAGTTGAGGTTAGGTCCCCAACTGCCCCAAAAGCTTTGTTGGTTTGATTAGCTTGTTATTTCCAAGACATGTTTACATCGACATGTACTGTAACACACCTGGTGAGGTACACATGAAATACAAGGCTGACGTGCAAGTGTTTAGCCAGCATCCGCCCAGTCGCAGTCTGTAGGTGTTGCCAGCTGGCTCAGGCTTTTCGAGAGAAGGCCTTAAAGAAAGAGTACCTAGGTAAAACAGCCTGCTCTCACTTAGTGTGCACATCAGTGCTGTAGCAAGGAAGAGTAAAAGTGGATCAATGCAGTTTTTGTACATTAAAGCATTGTGAAGGTAATCAGGTATGATATGACCACTTTAAATTATTATCATCCTATTTAGAAAAGAGATAATTTATGCATTAGCAGTATTGGAGGGAGGGATTTAGGCCTTATTGTTTCTATATTACAAGGCCATTCTTAGACTGGCCTGTGTTATTACAATGGTAATTGTGCATGACAGGGCCATGCATATTAAAGGCATCCATTTTAGTGTCAAGCCTTGATGATGATCTGTCTGAAAATATGCTCAGTTAGCTATTAATCCTTTACTTCCCTTCAATTAGCATTCTTTATGTGGGTGGGGGAGATGGAGGCCTAGATATAACAGTTTGGTTCCAGAGGTACCAGAGGTTTTCAATCTGATCAATAATACAGGCCTTAATGAGGCGCAACCTGCCCCCAGCTGTGCAGATTTCATCCAAAATTCATTAATTTCCTGTTTTATTAATCCGAAACCATGAGCTGAGATGTTCAAAGCTGCAGGAAGGCGAGAACCTGTGGTGCAAGGAAAGAGGGCAAATAAGTGAGAGAAAAAGACAGGGGAATTACATGCACGTGTGTTTGCCATCACTTCATCAGGAGCCCCGTCCTTCCCCGTCTGCAAAGTTACCTAGAAAGCCACTGACAGGGAACAACTTCAACTCACAGCGCATGTGAACAACAAAGCATGAAGCCGTCTTTTGTCTGTTTTGGTAGTAAATTGTGCAGTTTGGACAGACAAAGTTTAGGTCCATGGAGGTCATGAAACTGTTTCCTTTATAACATGAAGACAGTTTCTGGTTCATTATATATTCAAGGTACATTGTGTACACATACAGTACAAAGAGAGAGGTTACAGGTAAAATGCACCCTTTGTGAATGCAGTTAGGGAGAGTGACACAAGCTAGAAGAAACCTAAGATGTGTGTCTGTCAGTGAGGCACAAAGCTTCTATGGATATCATCTATCGAGACAATTAATATCCTATATTTTCATTTATAAAGCTGTGTGCTTCTTCAGTGAAATGGGCATAAATCACGTACATTCACTTCATTCAAGTACCACACACACACACACACACACAGTTTTGATGTACAGTATATTTCCATTCATTTATTGGGCATGGGTGTGAGATGGCACAGAGGTCACGGGGCATCATGATTTTAAACTGACAGGATTTTTTAAGGTACTTGTCAGTCTGGGACGACTGAGCAGAAAAGCTGCTATCCTACATTCACACTGTGTGGAAGACAGGCACAGGAAGATGAAGAGAGGGAGGGGAGAAAGGGGGAAGGAACGGAGGCTGTAGAATGGAGGGAGAAGCTGAGGGAAAGAAGGAGAAGGGGAGATGGAGGGATGGAGAGAGAAAGTGTGGTGATAGGAAGGTGAGGGAAATGCCAGGAAGACGTGAAGGGAAGTGAACGGACAGATGACAATGCAGGCAAAGAGGGAAGGAGGGCACACCTGAGGGAGGGAAAAGGAAAAATGAGGGGAAATGAAATGATACAATGACAGAAAGGGGAGGCAGTGAAAGTTTGAGGTAAGAACTTTGTTATATGCTGGGTCAAGACGGAAGGAAGGAAGGTAGGAAGGTAGGAAAGGAAATATACAGAATGCTATCAAGACATTGGAAAAAGGAACAAAAACAATATTCTTAAACTGTAATTGAATACAAATTGAAGCTAATGATACATAACATCTGTATTTTTTGTTCAAGTTAAAAAGACAAAAATACCCAAACAAAGCCAATAATCAAAGGTGTTAATGCAAAATCAAATATTTGCCCCAATGCATTTACGTTGAGTAAAGGACGAGGCCTGTGTTCTTTCCACAGACCTTCTTTTGGTACACCCCTGGACCTCCCATGGCTTCCTTTGCCTCCATTTGCATTCATTTTCATGATTGCCCCATGCCTGTCTCGCTCTCTCCCCGCCTTGCCCTCCCATTACCTGCCTGTCCACTCGGCTTTGCGTCAGTCTACAGACAGAATTCACGATATTCGCCTCCTTTTCAAAACCACAGGCATGGTTGAGGGGAGCTGCAGTTGAAATCGTTCAAGTGTGCTCGTTCACTTTTTTTAGGGCTTGTCATTTCACAATTCTACCTTTTCCAACGCAGCTGTCGGATAGAAGAGGATTAATAGGCATCACCTCAGTGCTCTGCAGACCCGATTTTTCCTTTGCCTTTGAAAATATTAATATAAATACATTTTCGTGGTGAATATATGTATTTTAAAACATCTTCCTGAGCCAATAGCGTATCAATGACACTTTAAAAAATCATGGCAATGAGAAGTGTTTTCTGAGAGATATGCAGGTGAGAATCGCAATCTCCTTCAGTTCTCTTCTATACATTCTAAAACAACCAACATGTACTGGGGCTGTTTTGGTTCCATAGATCCACTTGATCCCCTTCAGCTGTACAATGAGTTGAAACTGATAAAGTCTTTTTCTGTTTTAAAATAATCTTATCTATCTATATCTATGTCTATATACAGTATATGTACAATTTTATATGTATAAGCGTAATAATGGTGCGAATGAAATCACTCCCTGTATGTAGTGGACACACACATTTACCCACAGCTATTTTATCACAGCTAACTTTTCTCCCTTGAATGTGCAATATCATCTCTTTTGTGTGCAATATCACCTGTAACTAAGTGTGCAATATCTACCTCAGACATAGTTTTGTATTCAATATCTACCTCAGGCATATTTTGTATTTTTCTTACCTTGTGTATATTGTTTATATTGCTTCTTACTTATAATTGCTATTTATTGTTTTTAGTTTTTAGTATTATTCCTTTTAACTTTAGTCTTAGTTTGTAGTGATGCTTCTTCTAGTTGACTATCCACTTTGCTGCTGTACATTGCAAATATCCCCGTTGTGGGACAAATAAAGGATTATCTTATCTTATTTTGTATCAAAGAACAGTGTATTACAGTAATATACACCCATACAATACTCAAGGCTTTCTCCAGTCTTTAGGTTCTGGTCTGCCTCATTTGGAAATGCAAAAATTGCCCTTAAATGTGAGTATGAGGAGCAATGAGTTTGTCGGCCTGCATGCATTAGCCTGACAACCTCTGACCAGGTTTCACCCTGGCTCTCCCATGGTGCATGCTGGAAATAGTATGTCAATATGTTTACATCCACGTTAAAATAAGGCAATAAATAGCTTTTATTCAAAGATCATTTAAACACCGCAGTTAAATTGAAATCAGCATAAATCAATGATGTACAGTGTTTTGGATTAATTTAAAAAAAGAAGAGGCATTTTTTGCTTTGTTGTAACCTTGCAACTTACTTTCAGACATACATTGTAAATCAGTGTGTACTCTTGGTTTTGACATCATATCATAATTGTGATGGAATACACATATTACTTTTAACATTGTATTCCACATTTTTCTAGTTTGCTTTGAGAGTAAAACAGCACAACTATTCAATGTTGCCCCTTGCAGTAGCTTCAATGTATTTAGCTACTTTTTCTCCGAAACTTGTAGTGTAGCTAACTGCTTTATTAAGAGCATAGCTTGGCTACAGCTTAACGACTTTAAAACATGAGTAGCTTGTAGTTTGAAAAGCAACCATTTCAAAGTAGCTTCCCCAACACACCGATTATGTAATTGTAAATCGATTTAGTAAAGCATGTAAATGGTCCATTGCTGTATAATCTGTGAAAGCAATCTCCACAAGCATTTCCTCACCTGGCGAACTCCCCTCATATTGATTAAGCTTCATGTGTACTCAGTGAACAACAGAATTCCATTTCTTCCGTTATGTATACGTCTTACTTGCATTTTTGGCTTAATGGCAGTTTATACTGATGCAAGTGTTTTGAAGTAAGGTCTACATCAGACATGAATTAAGACATGTTAATGCTTGTTTGAATAATAACGTAATCCTTTAAGAAGTGGGACCAGGCAACTGTGTCTTCACAAAAATGCTTCCACTCCAGAGGTGCAAAATTGAAAATGGTTCTACACAGATAGAAAACACACACACACACACACACACACGCACGCACACACATTTGTTGTGTGTCATATGATTCTGATGTCAGTGAATCTATCAATGCCTGGCCCAAATTGTAATTGTAAAGTATCTCAAATCAAAAACCACTACAATTATTATATTCATGCTCATTCAGATTCCTCCCCTCCCCTTTTCTTTTGTGTTTTCTCCTCTCCTCCTCTTGCTCTTCTCTCTCTGTCTCTCTCTCTCTCTCTCCCTTTGCTGAATGCCAGAGGTGACCGAGGCACTTCCTTGTCTATTCTTCACAGCTCTTAAATACAGAAAAGATTAATTGCTCCAGTGTTTACAGACCTCACTTCAACTGCATTATATCCCTGCCCCCTTCTTTTAAAGACAATGTTTAAATTTTTAAAACCTACACGTCTTAACCAATTTGACTCCAGCTGATCATTCAACAAAAGCACATGGTGTGATAAAATATGTATCACACAGCGATCTTAGAGAACTTTTTAATGCTTGAGTAAAGGGAAGAAGAAAGTATCTCATTTTCATATGTAGTAGGAGGACTTGCAAATTTTGGGGCCTCAGAAAACTTTAGAGGTTTTACCAAGATGAGACAAGCATGTGATGTGGGCTGTGTGGTTGAATGTATGAATGGGACTCATGTTGAAAGACCTTTTCTGGCACTTATGCAAAACGTAATCGCTTACGCTGCTCACAGATAACACCCATTATTAAGAAGCACTGTTAGCGTTGGATGCTTCGGAGCTAACTACTAGCTACATCCAAAGCTAACCATTAGCTGCTAACGGAACTCTTCCCATCACAAGCACAGATGTACCAGTTATCAGACACACACGTATACGCGCATATGTACACAGTACCTACAGTGTCTCCGTCTCTGTCTCTCACTCTGTCTCTCCTTATCTCTGGCTTTCCAACAACAAGCAGAAAAGTCTGCTAGACGTGCACGTGCGTGCACACGCACGCGCCCTCTCCCAGCCTCCCCTGCTGCAGCATCTCTGCACCTCAAACAGCCGTCCGGTTGTTATCGCTCTTCGCCATGCTCGCTGAGCAAAGTTTAAGCTGATTCGGTGACAACCCAAACCCTGCCACCCCGGCATTTCCTTACAGCGAGGCTCCTAATCTGCCAGACTGGGGCAGAGACAGAGAGCGGTCCTCTCTCTAATTCAACACAGAGGCGAGCCTTGACATAGCACAATTAAAAAGATACTGTTGTGTTTACACTTGCTGGTCTGTGTAACTACTGAATGGGGGACATAAACAGCTTAGCTGCAGCCAATGTAAGTGGCCTGCGTGGGCCTCCTCCTGCTGAATGAGGCAGAGCTACTGTATTCTGTCTTGCCACATTTGACAGGAATTTTAAATCTGCTGTATTATGCGCTGCCCACAATAAACCTTGTGTTGTTTGAAAAGCCGGCATTAGACAGCAGAAAACTGGCATCAGACGAAGGAAATAATTTGATTTTGTCTAATCTGGTTGAGGGGGGAAATATTGTAATCCCTTCCCGACACTGTGCATGTGCCTGTATCTATCTGTGTCTGTGTGTGCAACTTTGTGTATGTCCAGTGATTGGGATTGTGGGATTGTGCATTTGTTAGCCTCCAAAACAGAGGTTTTTTTGAGAGCATAATTCTATTTATTTGGTCTTTTGTGTGAATTTGCTGATATTGCCTATTCTGTTTAGGATCCCATAGGTGTTCCTCACACTGCAGATAATAACAGGAGACTGATTTGGAGCTGGAAATCCATTTTACACACACACACACGCACACAGTTCCGCTCTTGTCCTTGCGGACCCATTGCAGCTCCATTGTAAAAGCTTCTGGTGTTATGAGGAATGCAGATGTAAATCCTCATATTCTGTGTGATATCGCTTTGGCACCCCGTTGTCTTTATCTTTGATCACCTATCTTCTGGGGAAGTGATGAGAGCTGAGGGCCAGAAATCATGAACAACAGACACATTAGGCGTCTTGTATTTATTCTCACCCGAAACAATGGACCTGTGTTGGGGCAATTGTTTTCCCTGGTGACTCCCCGGTGAAGGCTTTGAAATGTGAAGAACAAAAAGTTTCTCTTTCACACACGAGCCTGTTCACACCAGCCTCTTTCCACACCATTGTTGTTCCTCTTTGATAAGAAGCTTGAACAAAATCCAAACCTAATCTCAAATGATTTCATTCATTACAATCCTGGATCATAAAAATGGACATTTTTGGATTTGCTATACCTCTTTGTGGCTTCCACTCAACCCCACGCCAAACTGATTTTTGTGTTCATTTATTTTTAGATGAAAGCTATTTTATAGTTACCGCTGCATAATAAAAAATCAGATATGGTGAGAAAGGGGATGTTTTCATTCTGTCCTTGCTGCTGGGGGGTTCAGAGGAATGATTACCAGGGTGCACTCACCCAGGGAGTAGAGACAATGAGCGGAGTAGATTGTCTTATGTATTACGATAAACTAAGAGGCTCATTATTATCTGTAGAGTGATAAACCACATGGATGCTATAGATATGATCCCAGCTGATGCACGGCCAGAACACACTTTGCTACAATTTCTGTAATAGTTTTCAGATGCACTGACAAATCATTTGTTACATTTTGCTTTTTAGGGTTTATATCAAGAGCTCATATTGTTGGATGATGCTAAAGATAATGACAGTTAACCAGGCTGTATTATTAAGATGTGGAAATAATATGAGTTACATGCTCAGTTATCTGTTTGCCTTGAAAATCCCGCTTTTAGAAAAAGTCCAGCACATCCGGAGAGTTGTGTGACTTATTTACCTGTCCAGCCTCTCTGTGTAGTCTTGTGTGCTGTGTTGTCAACAAGATGTTAGCACTCAAAGGGGAAAATAACTGCAAATATAAACATGGTGAGGTACATCTTGAGCTGAAACAAACCTGGCTTTCTGACAGCTTGACAGTCACCTGAGGGTGAAACAGATGCCAAAATCACTGTCTGACCGGCCACACATCGTCTTGGTTTGTATCACTCACTCACGCGTGCACACACACACACACAC
>OMOW01034307.1:2731-14446 GCA_900312555.1 Lamprogrammus exutus
TACAGTTTAAAGGTTTTAGGGCAAAACGTAAAAGTGGTTATTACAGTGCCACCATCTGGCTGACTGTTACCAAAATGTAATGGATTCTTCCCTCAATCATGTCCAACTTGCCCATCAAGTTTCATCGACTTCTGCGCATACGTTTGTGAGATATCCTGCTTACAGACAAACAAAACAGACAAACCAGTGATCTGTACCAAGTTGTACAGGTTTCCCCCTCAGGATTACCATCAACAGTAAGATTTGACTGATACATACAGAGGAAAGTTTTAGCTACAAGCATCTATTTCATGAATAAATTATCTCATCTAGACACTCTCCTGCAATTGGTTTGGTTCCAGTGCCAGTGAACTGTGCCTTATCTTTTGAGAGACTTTTCGAGAGTGATAATGTGAGTCAGAAATTGAGTACCGCTCCCGCAACCACTCATGGGACTCTGTGGGGACACAGCTTAACAGCTGCCTATTGCTTTTTATAGCAGCAGAGGTTTGGAAGCACACTGTCATGATAAGAGTGGTCTGTCTGTGATGTGAAAAGGTTCCGGGTATTGCCTGTGTGGTTAGGCCTTCTATTTAGCTGAAGGATGTGATTCACAGGGCAAGGATGATGTTTCAATCCCCGTAGAAAGTAATGATGTCTATAGGCAGAACCACAAAGTAATTTTGGGTAGAAACCACTGATGAGACAGGCAGACAGACAGATGTGTGTGCAGAAAGACCACTGAGCTGTACAGTGTGTCCCAGCAAAGCATTAATTCATCCTGTGTTGTGTCTGCATCACCTTGACTCATTTTGAACTCCCCCTCTCTCTCTCTCACTCACTCTGTGTGTCTCTGTGTGTGTGAGAAATGAGAGAAAGGGGAAACAATGATAGTCTGGCTAAGGCACATATATATTCTTGTGTTGGTGTCAGTGAGGTCAGCCAGCGAACAAAATGAGAGGAGATTGGATAAAAAATGTGGAGCCTCATGTGTAACAAAGTGAGTGAGGAAGAATGAACTCTGGGGATTATTTACCTATGCTGTGTGGCTGATTGAGTCAGCGCTTACTCTTAAGAAATAAAGTCTGAATTCTAAAATCAACAGTCCTACACAGCTGTCAGTCGACCACAGGATTCCTACGTGTCATTTCCCCAATAACTAACACTTTGACCTATGCAATAGCAGCCCATTGTGTGGGAGAGAAAGGATGATGATATGAAACAATATCCAAACAATATGTAATGAAATGTAGCACATGGTGGGCAATACAAAATGAGCTTATTATCAATTCACATGGTGGTATGTCTAATGTCAAATTTTATTAGGTCTACTGCAATCAATTACAGTAACCCTGCCATTAAATCCAAATGAGATTTCCTCTTATTTTGTCTCTTGTTGCCATAGCTACAAACATGTGGTGACCCCACGACGGGCCGGCATGGCAGTGCTGCTTAGTTGGCTGGTGTCCATCATAGTTGGCCTCACACCCATGTTGGGCTGGAATAACCTGCAGCGTCTCCGTGACAACGGCTCTCTGGTGACAGATGACCTCTTGGTGACCTGCGAGTTTGAGAATGTCATCAGCATGGACTATATGGTTTACTTCAACTTCTTCGGCTGGTTGCTGACTCCTTTGCTCCTCATGCTGGCCATTTACGTTGAGATTTTCTACATGATTCACAATAAGCTCAACAAGAAGGTGAGGCCCTGCATGTTGACATGACTTAATGTCTTAATTTACTACAAAATGATATGCTGATGATCTTCTTCTTTGTTTATCTGTAGGTGACCACGAGCTACACAGACCCCTGCCGTTACTTTGGCAAGGAGCTCAAGCTTGCCAAGTCTCTTGCCCTCGTTCTTTTCCTGTTTGCGGTCAGCTGGCTTCCCCTTCACATCCTCAACTGCATCACTCTCTTTTGCCCTGCCTGTGAAAAGCCGATGTTCCTTATTTACATCGCCATCATCCTCACCCATGGCAACTCTGCTGTCAACCCCATTGTTTATGCTTTCCGCATCAAAAAATTCCGCACAGCATTCCGTAAAATCTGGAAACAGTACATGCTTTGTCAGGATCCAGTGGGTCGGCTTCCCCAAAGAGGGAGTCAGAGATCACAGAGTCCTGAGCGGAGGCTGAGGCACAATGATGATGACGATGATGATGTGTGACCATGTCAACTAATTGGATTGCTGTGTGACTGTTAAATTTCACAGATTGGAAAGGACTCTGGCCTTCATACTGGAGGGATTAAATGGCCTTTATGCTGTCACAGATTGTCGGATGGGGAAACTTCACAGATTTACACTCCACTGAGACGGGATGAAGAAGAGCACAGAGACAAAATCAGCATCCTAAATGAGACATGGATTTAGACAAGAGAAACTGTTTAATTCTCCATTGCCTGATGTCATATGGGACAAGGGGCTTCTTTATCGGTTCTAACATGAACCTGTTTAACTTGAATCAGTAAGTGTACATCAGTAGCACATGGGATGCACTCTGTACTAAACTATTTATGCTGTAAGTATATTTCACCTAAACTAAAACTCATGACCTTTTCTATGTGAATGATCTCAAATAGTTTAAGCGTCACATTATATGAAGAGTAAAAACTGCTCTGGTACATTGACATGCTCAGCTCTGTGGACGTAATGACAGAGAGTATGATGAAGAAGGAGTAAAGCAAAAAAATAGCACACACAGGGAGTAGGAATCTGGTTTGTGATGAACTAAAACCAGCTTGGTGCTATGAGAGTTACCAGGACGCAGGATGTTTAGAAATGTTTAACTCGGCGATAGAATTAGAATTGATTTGGTTTATCAACTGCTTTCAATTCTGTGTGATCCATTCATCCATTCACGCGTCATACAGGCTTTATTGTTATGTTGTGCACTGTCACATGCACAGTGAAGTTTTAATGTTTTTGAGACCAACCAACCACTTGCTATGGATCGTAGCTGAAAACTGCATTCATACTAAAACAAAATGTACTTGATATTCGTTATTCATTATTTGTGAACATGGACAACTCCCTTGGAGTCACTTATCTGCACTCACTAAGATGTAATCTGCGTCAGTGCATCATGCCAAACTGTGAATTTAAAGATACTGAAGCTCTTACACCCAATATGCTTCACTTTATCTTAAAGATAATCACTTTGAACTCCACTCCACTACTTGCTGGTATTGTCAGTTACACCTTCTACCTTTTCCACTTTAATGTTTGTGGGTATGTAGATATACCAATATAGCATTGCGGGTTTGGCACAGTAGCATAACTCCTCTCTCAGTTTTGTTACAAAGGTGGCTAAAAGTAAGTGACTTTTGACATGGAATCTATACTTTGAGAAGTAACTGGATACCGCAACATTGATAATATGTACTAGTAAATGTATAAGTGTTACTGGTTAATATGAGAATATTCACCTCACTTAGCAAAACGTGCATGTCTGACACGTCCTCTTACAGTTGAATGATGGATTGAATGAGATGTTTTCCTGAGGCAGACTGGGAAATCCACCTTCCCAGCAACTCGTTACTTTTTTACCAATGGCAACAGGAGACTAAATAGAGAAATGACACAGCATATGGTGAGCCTCGTTTGTATTCATATCGAAACAAGAACAAGATCGTTATGAGAGAAGTAACATTTCTGATCAAACACACTTAAGATTTCTGCCAGTGTGTCTTTGTGTTAGGACTGAATACATCTGTGGTGGTGGACTATTTCTATATGCACACATCCATCCTCTTGGCAAAGAGGGGGCTGTTATGTGAATAAATAAGAAGAGAGATGGAGGCTGTGAGGATATAAAACTTCAGGAGTGAGGTGGGAAAAGCTCAGGGAGGGGATGTTTTGTTTACATGGGGTTCAGAGGAGGAATTCATGATAATATACTTTACATCTCTGTTGAGGTCAACAACCAGGCCGCCCATAAACTGCCTTCTGCAGGCCTATGACCTGGCTGAACCTACTGTAGCACTGTGTGTTACAGCATGGACAGAATACACGTACACAAAATATGTCTTCATCAGAAATGTGTATTCACTATATTTCAAATGCTGCTCTTATGTGTTTTTATCCTCACTTTGTCTTCAGGTGAAACATTTGTAAGTTTGGATCTGTTTACCTTTATTTAATAGAGGAGTAAATTAAGTATGTGTTCAATATTCTCATTTACATTAATAGCAAAAATAAATCAATAGCTTGGATATTGTACATATAAACAATGTTAATCAAAGTCAAGGTTCATGATAGCATATGGTCACGGTGGACACGTTATGAAATGTTTAATGTCAATCTTTGATTATGAAGGAATGAGTGATCAAATAGGTTGATTGGTGGATCATTATCTCAGCCAAATGACTACATCGATACAATGCATTTGGTTTTATATATTATGCTGCCACAAAATAAATTCACAACAAACAGAAACGTAAATAAAGTTCCTTTTATTGTGGACTTCACAGTGTTTGGTGTGCCTGTTATCTACACACACACACACACACACACACACACACAGAAAGAAAGAGAGAGAGAGAGAGACAGAGAGAGTCACGCTATAAATAGAGTAATTCCAGTTCTGTTGTCTAAGAGCATTTCTCTCCCGGTATTGTCAGCTTTCGCTGTGATTGCTGGCTCCAGAACAACATGTCTGAAACAGTCAGTGTGGAGTTAGTGGAGACAGCGGCAGAGAAAGCAAACAGCTCAGGTATACAGAGTAAACACGGGCCAGAATGCCAATGGATGTATCTTAAATCAAATACATAACAGACAACTTCATTAAAAGTTAGATTCCCTGTCAGCAAGTACTTCTCACATATTTTATGTTTAAATTGACATTCCACCTTCTTCACTGAGGTGAAAATCTACAGTCAGATACTTTAACATCTCAGTGTGAGTGACTGCCAGAGAACTGCAAGTCCTGCTGGGAAAGCACAGGAATGTGAGCAGGACGACCCAAAGCATGCAAAAGAAACAAAAATCCATAAATCAATAATTTAATTCAATTCTTACATTCCATTCATTATCCAATACAATTATTAAATTAAAGTTATTGCTCAATTAAAAGTTATATACAGTGTTAGTTTATTCTTGGGCATACACATAAATAATTTGGTTAGTGCTGCCCTCTACTGGCTGTCCCCAGAAAAGAGACAACATAAAACAAAAAACATATAACAAAAAAGGCGACTGCAATCAGGGCTGCAATGAGAACCAGGAGATGTATGCTGGTACACAGGGGGCAGGGGGTGGATGAAGAGGAGCTGCAAAACAAATTTCCAATATCTTCATGAAAACAGAAAACACCTCCACCTTCCAGCTCACTGCATATTTCTGTTTCATATTTTTCTTTAAAAGAGCTTACATGAGTGAGGCTGCACGCACAAGCACACAAATCCACACAAACGCTGATCAGTGAGTGCAAAGTATGTGCTTCAAAATTCACAATGCCTCTTTAATGTGAACACAATAACAATGCTTAGAAAAGCACTTAGTTTGGTTAGTGAGGCCATTTGCGCGATGCTGCAGGTGCAATATGCATCAGACACCACTTGAGTTAATTCACGGACAAACAGATAATGTGTATGAAATGTGTTTAAGCACCTCCCTTTGCTTAAAGCCTGTAGCGCTCATGCTGCTGTGAGGCAATGTTTCTTGGCTTTTCCTAATAGGTGCTTTGGGTCCTTTGTTCCAGACTGAATCCCAACAACATCCAGTCCAATTTTGTGTACTGCATCCATCTAGCTGTGTAACACAAACACTGGAAAGTGCACGTACATTCTCTTCCTCCTTGTATTTATGATGTATATCAAGGTCAGGCTAGTTAGGTCCAACTTGTTAATTAGGAGTTACTGTTTCATTGATTTGGCGATTTCCCAGAATTCAAATGATGTGATCTTTAATTCAGAATCTCAGAAGCCAAGATAACACTTAAAAAAGTTAGATAAACTGCAAGCTGATACTAAGAACAACAATGTGACTAAACTCACTAGCCTAATATCAAAACAGCTCACCTACATTCAGCACAACAATCAGATCAAGAACTCACAAAAAGAGTGTGTGGAGTCCAGGTGTATATAGCTGGTGAGATGATGAGTTGCAAGTGTGTGTATAATATTCCATAAGGTGTTTGTGATCATGGCTGATGACAAGTGAGGTTGGCAATTGGGTATCCAGCGAGGCGGCGTGGTGTGTAGAGTGGAGGGCGTCTGACATGAGCGACTATGTTCAATCGGTGATCGATGCCACTGCCAAAACGTCATTACTGCTGTGGCGAACTGATATTCAAGGAATTAAACAGTATGTGATTTATTATAAACAATAAGCTGTGGAGGATCCAAGCTTTCCTTTTCAGACCTCAGTGAATTCCAAGTGTAGAAATTAAGAAATAGATAATCTATATTTGTGATTAAAGGAAAAGGAGTGGCACTGTTCCCATTCTGTAATTTTTATTTGGGAATGGGAGGTTGGAATCAACCTGATAGTGTGAAGGTGGCCTGTAGGTCAGCAAAAGTGACACGTTTTTTTTCTATGAAACACATTCCATAGCAGTAGAGCAGTAAGAGACGAGAAGGATGCCAGGAAGAGAGGAAGATGACATCCAAGGTCACCCGGATATTTTTGTACTTGGCAGGAGTACTGGCCAACTTAAAAACCAGGATGACCCACAAAAAAATGTGTCCTTAATTAGTTTTTCAGCTTTCTTGTGTGCATCTGTGGCATTCAAAATCCCAACAATGGATGAATGAATGAATGTTTATATCGTCTGTCTGCAGTGGGCAGTGCTTGGAACTGAAGCTCTATCTATTGGTTAAAACATATTATCACCCTTCATCAAATCGTGACAAATCCCCTACAAAACAAATGAAACCAATCTGTAATCAAGTTGTTAACAGCAGCAGTATAACATATAACACTTTTACACGCTCTAAAATATATTTTTTCAGGATTTTCTAGGTAAATTTAGCATGTGCAGTTGTTGGTTTTACATTAGTCCAGGTCAAATGAAAATTGTTTTTTTTGCAGGAGGAATTCACAAAATTCTGAGTGACAGAACACTTTTTACAGTACGATGATGTGTTACATTTACTGACATATTACTGCTGCCACATATACACTATGTGTATTTCTAACATGCTGCAAAACATTTGATGATATACTTTCATATATTTTTTCAAACAATGATACAAATCGTAAAATCATATCCACGATTGAAATGCTTGACAAAAAACTTTATTAGAAAGAATTACAAAAAAATCCCTGCAAAAGCACAATGAATTGCACAATTGTTACCACAATCTGTGACATGAGTTGCAACTGACCTGAAAGAAATTGTTAAATCAAAAAAAAAGTTGTCTTTAAGACTTTCCTGATATTTTGGTGCCTTCTGCTTGATCTTTTAAACCCACCAGTGTGTCTGTAACTACAAACACATGTATGAACAAACACTGTTCAAACACACGGAAATTACAAAACATACTTTTTGTATTTCTTTTATATTTTGGATTCTAGAAAAGATCACAGTTTCAAGATATAGCACACCTCTTGATTAAATGGGGAGATAATGTATAAATTCTAAGCACAAGAACTATAATGCACTGAAAAGCAATTGCTTTGTCACAATACCCGTGTTGTTGTTTTTTGGACACATAAGACACACTAGATTTGCACACAACTGATAAATAACGTGATTATCCTCAGCATACAGTATATGGAAGATCATTTTCCAGTACTGCGGACATTAGAGTCACAACTAACAGGCAGTGTGAATAAGACATAAGAATACAAGCATGCAAACAAAACTAAATGCCTGTGTTTCTGTTGCATTTTTTCAAGTAAAGTTTGAATAAAACACTGATACACAATAATGGCTACAAATAAAAATAAAAACTTAAGCCACCACCACCGATCACTTACAAGACTCCTCTTAAGACAATCAAGAATTTTGTTTGTGAGATTATTCTTTTGGCTCTAAGACATTTGAAAAATGACCCATATTTCACTCTACATCAGCAAGTTAGTTTAGTTCCCTTTGGTCTGTAAATAGCGTTTGTGAAGTTTCTCAGCTTTTGCAGTTTTATTTTTGAGAACGAGCTGTTTTGGGTGCACGTCGATAGTATGTAAATGAGCCATGGCTCTGACTTGGTTCTCTCTTTATCGCTGTTGTCTGCAAGGGACCGTCATAAAAATATCACTCACAGTAATGTGGTGTCCAACCACCCATTTGAGTAACAGGCTATACTGGCTCGCTTTTCCTAATTGCTGGTTGTGCTATGGAGGCTGTAGGATAGATTTTTTCTACAGATTGGAAGACATTTGGACACAACATGACACCAAGTATAACTCTCAGACAGCCCCTTGCGGACAGCACAGAGTTAAGTTAAGAGTGCAGGGAATTGTAAAATATATATTTCGCTTCAATCCAAAACTGCTCATTGACATATTCACAAAAGCTGTTTTTCAGGTTGTTGCAGACAAGGATGACTGATTTTTGTGTAATATGGGTCCTTTAATGTAAATCGTGACCATGCACATCAAACTAAGTATATCACAGCGTTAGAAGTTATATTCAGATAGTGTCAACTGAGGAAAAAAAGCATCAATTATTGATTTTTCTGGAATGCATAAAACTTGGATTGCTTTTCAATAACCTACTGGAGATTTACATTGCATTCAGCGAATGAAACCATTTCTGCCAACGGATGCAAGTGTATTTTTATGTATTTAATTAACGGCTGTTGTGTTACGTTGACAGATATGATTTCATCCATCTGTAACCCGCATCACAAAACCTATGGGATTTGTCCCAGGTAGTCAAAAACTAAAAAGCTGGTGTGAAAACTCTTATGAAGCGGCTGTTTGTGATCAAACAGTCTCGAGGTCTCCGGCGTCAACAGCATATGTGATTAAATGTCCTGGTTTATCTCAAATGCTACAGCGAGTGGCAGCAGCTCAACAAGGTTAGTTGTTGAAAAATTATTCAGGCAGGCGTTTATTCTTTCAGGAGCTGGTTTGGCAAGATCCAAATCATTTCACATAACTCTGTCCTGGAAAAAAAAAATCAAAGAAACACAAAATTACTGACAAAACAAATCACTCACACGGTATGAAACAGAACGCGTGGCTCAAGTTTTAAACCTACAAAATAAAGCTGCATTTCACAGATGCATCTCTTAGTTTTACCTCCAGCATACGCCAGTATATAAAGGAACGTGAAAGTAGATTATGAGCTGGCTGTGAGGTTTGTATTGCGATCCATGCATCTTTGTAAATGGTAACACAATCTTTCAAACAATAACACCAAATTAATCTTCAGCTCTCCTCCACATGTGAAATATGGGTGAGGATACCCGTGCAACATCTAAGTAATCATTTTGATACATTTAATTGGTATCTTAACATCATCGCTTGCATAAAAAAAATAATGCACCGGTGTAACGACATTCAGTTTTGACAATATTTGCATGTTTGTACTGATGATTCTGGTAAAAATGTATCAAATGATGAACACGAACGTTCACCAGGCGCAAAGTGCTGGCAAAGCGTTTGAGGAACCCTGGAATAATTCACAGGTAATCTCTACGCCTGTGGTTACCTGTTATTTTAGTCATCAGAAAAGGATCTGATGCAGCGTAAGAGGTTCTATTTCATTACGAAACAGGATCGCAAGTAAATTGGACTATTAATGACAAGACCTAATATTTGCTCAAAATCACAAAGAAATATGCAGTTTATGATCCACTAGAAACAGCAATCACACCAGTAAATGATCAAATTTTCTTTTTAAAGTGCCAGAAATATATCTACCACGTATACATCCATGGTTACTCACCCATCCACCTTGCTGAGCCACCCAGCTGCTCACACGCACATTGAGGAATGCTGTCATGGCTCTGTGGACATTGTTTTTCAGGTGTGGCCATTGCTTCTTCATATACAGGCCCAGGGCCACCGTAGCATTGATCAGATGCATCTCTGGGGCCACTTCAGCCATCTGACCACGAGCCTGGCATAAGGCCTCCACACCCCGACCAAACTCTGCTTCCAGGGCCTGCGGAGAGAAAAGAAAGGGTCCCAGTTCCTACAGAGAAGCTAATTTAATATAAAGACGGAGTAACGGGTAACTTTAGTATAGAAGTCAAAGCGTCCTGACTAGGAGTCAGTACACTTTGTTTGTTTGGAAGTTGAATGGCACACTGTGACCTTATTTGTTGATTATGAAACCAATCTTTGTGTTGAAATTACCAAAGTTCTCATTTTACTTCTATAGTCTCAGGGCTGAAAGTCTTCAGAGCTGCTGCGTCACAGCATAGTTTGCTGTTTCTCTGTGGAAGTGGTTTTGAACCTTTAACCGGACAACCCAGAGATGTCTTCTCAGAAATTAAACCATGTGCCATTTTCACACTTTATTATCACCAACTACTGAAGCACTGATTAAATTATTCCAATGCGTTTGCTCCATTAGCCATGCAACCATGTTTCCCTGTAAGCAGCCAACCACGACTCAGGAATAGACTGATAGAGCAAATTAATTACAAACTGTCTGCGCTCTGGATAGCATTTTGCCAAGTTCTGCAATCCTCTCAAGCAATTATTACATTAAATCAGTCACACAGAGGGGCAACAGAGTATCTAGAATGCAGGATGCTCCCTGGACAGGTCACCAGTCTATCACAGAGCTAACTAGGGCTGTCACTATGGATTATTTTGAAACTTGATGAATCTCCTGATTATTTTGATTATGTGTGTCCTTCAGAGTCTGTGTCTTACTGTAAGAGAGACAAGAAGGAGAAATTACAACTACAAATTCCCAATCCCAACTAATAATTTTAATAAATCATTGTAATTCATCCAGTTTAACATAGATACGATATTGGCATTTTAGATTTTTGTGACCTACATGATGATGCGTTACATTTTCAGTAGTGCAGAAAGAGACATGTGAATGTAATGCATCTATCTAGCACGAGGCCCAGATGCTTATTCACAACACATGACAAAGCTAAAGCACAGGGGCGAATAAAGTTGCCAAACAAAATAAGAGTTGTTGTCTTACTTCAAGAGTGCAATACAACTTTGCAGTATAACTAATTACGTGTGATTTTAATTGATTTTTTTTAAAATCGAGTAGTTGATTATAGATAGATGAATCGTGACAGCCCTTGAGCTAATACACATTGACAAACTCATTTTTAGTCATATTCACAACTGTTTATTCAGAGTTTCCAGTTCATGTAACCTGCATGTCCTTGGACGGTGGGAGGAAACCCACATAGACACAGGAGTGTGTGTGTGTGTGTGTGTGTGTGTGTGTGGGTGCGTACCTCTCCTGCTACTGCTTTTACCAGGTCCTTCATGACAGCTTTCAGTTTGACGTCATCGTTGAACTTATCAGCTACTTTTTTCAGTTGATTAGCTATCAGCACTGGATCAAAACTATCATCATCATCATCATCTGCAAAACAGACAAATCCTATCAGTCAGTGACAGTAGGTTACATGCTACTGTAGGCTCCTCTGTATGTAGACCTACAGCACCTGGAAGTGCCAGTGACTTATGCTGAGGTGGCATGTTACAGCCAATCACGGTGGAGCTGCGTTTAGGTGGGTCTACTCGTTGACGCTGCCATGGTCACATCACAATGTAACTGTGCCATAACTCGCCTTTGATACACAACATATACAAATATGAAGTATTTAATGATAAGCAATAAACGAAAGAATGCGGTC
>OMOW01034358.1:2295-13366 GCA_900312555.1 Lamprogrammus exutus
TGATGTCGCATGTCGGCTCGTCTTGTAATTTTTTATATTGGCTGTTGTTAGTGTTGGCTGGATGAAACGTCTCGTCTATGTTGTGGTAAGAATCCTGGAGCCCCTTTGCTCGCGAGTATCTGCTGAAATCGTCTGTCACAGTAGGACACCATCACCAGCCAACAGCTGCATGCTGGTATATTTTGTTTGTGGCTGGTACATTTGTCTCCTCTGCCAGACACTTTAGAAAGCAGCAGACCAACAATTATTTTCTTTTTCTTCTCTAAAAGCCTCTTGTGTTGGAAAAGTGGGGAAATAGCCCCTGACGAGGTCCTCTGTCAGTGCTGTCAGGGAAGCTGTAGTGCTTTGCTGTCTGATGGACAAGTGATCTCCAGCTCTTTCAAGGGTTTGTTATACGTCAACAAAATGTGATCCCGTAAATTCTAAACAATTTGCTGTCTACTCATACTACTACTTTGTGCTTGTTATGTCTTTTTCTTTTGGTTTGAAAGCTATGCGGCTCTTTGCTTTGTGGGCTGTTTGTGCCAGTCTCGTTCTGGGATTCTCTCTGGAACCTCTGGAAGGCCGAAACTCACACAAATCCCTGTCGAACCCTGGAGACTTCCAGCACTGAACTGTAATGCTTTAATGGGCTCAAAGTGATACTCCGGATTTGACCAATTGTGGTGATTTTTTGCGACATGTGCGAGCTGTGCCACTGACAGTTGTGGAGCATTTTTGGCCATATTTGGCGTTCACTTACTAGGTCCGCAGTAGTCCTGTAGTCTGTAGAATGGACCCTTATAGAAGCATGAAACATGTCCATGGAACATGTGGAAAAGCCTCTTGCTGCTCTACATGAAGTTATACGTTTGGTTAGATGCTAATATGTTCACCATTGCCCCAGAAAATGGTTTCCTATGACATTTTACCCATAAATGTGTATTTCTTTGATTGTTATCAAGATTGTTATCCTATAGCAATTTCCTGGTGCCTTCTCGCATCAGTTTGCCCCATAATGTGAAGTCGCTGTGGTAATGTGGTGGAGATGTTCGTGTAAGGAGGTGTAGGGAAAAATAGAACATAGGTGTTAATGTCATTGTAGCATAAAATTTGCATTTGGGAATCCAGAAGATGCGTTTGCTTTTACATTTGCGTGCATAACTTCTATCTTTGCTCTACTGAGGAAGCAGACCAGGCTTCCGACAGGGTCCATTCAGAGGCATTCGGATCTTGTAATTGAACAGCAAATATCACCAAAAATGCTTCAACGACGACGACATAAGTTTGGGATGTAATTTCCCCCGAAAATCATTAGATTTTGTGAAATTGGCAGTCATCTTGTGTATTGCTACACAATTAATCTAATCAAAATTTGGCGTTTTGTCTATGTGCGATTACCAAATTGCAAATAGCTATGATTTCATTAAACATCTAATAGTGTGAGGAATGCTCCAAAATGCAGTCATTACGGTAGTGGCAGTGTGACGGGTAAATACGGTAATCCTATTGCTGCTGCATGTGGGCTTGTGAGGAAGTCAGACGCTCCCAAATGCGGTACTTTGCCCGGGCACTTGGTAGCTGTAGTGTGTTTTGCACGTGCCGGTGAAACACCTGACTGTGAATATGCTGTAGACAGGATTTAAGCCGTTTTGGGCGTTTTGGTCATGTGTGTTTGTATTTTTAAGTGCTGTGACAGTGTCATGCAGGGGAGAAACTTTGTGTGTGTGAGCCATAGGTACTACGATAAAGTTAGTTTTACATTAGTGGTTCATTAGAAACATTGGTTTTTAGGGAACACTTTGGTGTAAATAAAGTTTATGTTTGACCACACTAGCTGTTCTTGTCTTGATTTAGCTGCACCTTCTTGGATGTTTAGAATAATCACAGTTCAAATCACAATATGTGTGGCGATAATCCTGCAGACCTAATCCTGTGCCAAAATACCACACTTACAGAAGTCTTGTTTACCGCATCCCAGTTAATCGTTCATGAAAAGGAATTGTAAACTTGTTGCTCCGTGATCTAACATTTGCCCAGAATCGGGGACGTATCGTTTTTATTACATGGTCAAAGGGCTGATAGTTTTTCCAGGGAGAGTCTGTGCGCCGAGGCTGCGTTTAGCATACAGACAATGCCACCATACAAGGCGGGCTGAATGCTGGTTAAAGCATCTTTCTGTTGGCGGGGTCGCACACTGCCAAGGAGAGTCACAGGGAGCCATGAGGGCCAAGATCAACATGAGTAGGGGGACACAAAAACAGGCCGGCGTTTTTTGTTGTGGTTTTGTGGCACAAGATTGAGGGCTTTTCATCAGACTGGAGCTGTGAGACACCAACTCACTTTCCCCTCCTCAGCTCAGTGGTTAGAGCAGGTTACTAGCATCTCTTGGTTAAAGTTCAGTTCTCATTGGGACACCTATGCACTGTTACTATGTATGTCTGTGTGGGCAGCCAGATTTTCATATAAGAAATGAATTCTGTGGCAATGAAATGACACGTAGTCATTTCATTGGCAAAATATAAATGGCTTTGTCATTTTGTCAGCGGAACACAAAGGGCTTTCTTGTCATTTCGTGAACAAAATGAATCAAGGTGTTGGTTTTCGTCATGAAAATGTACATTTCTTGGCACAGAACCCATTAATTGCACAGAATCCCCATATGTCTGGAAATAGTCAGTATCATTCCTGTCCTGTGGCTGGAGTAGAATCGATGTTAGTGAGCTCAACAGCCTCAGGATAGTGACTGCAGCCTCATGAATTAGGGCCAGAAACAGTAAAAATGATAGCGTTGGAGTTGATGTCTTTATTTGCTTAGCTGGAAGTGTTGCCCATAACGTTTTATCAGTTTGGCCATAAGACTGAAATGCGTCCCATATTCGAGCTGTGATCAGATAATACTTACAAAAGCCACTTTATGTTTTAGCCCCAAAGACATGCGGCGGCTTGTTTTGGTGTGAGATGGCATGTTGCTTAGATGATTTTGTTTTCAGTTCAGCAACAGAGCATTTTCTTCTATAGTGGGCCGGGTGTGATGAATAAAAGCTTTGTCTGTGCCACTTGGAGCCTGTGTAAGCTGCACCCGCTCTGACGCATGTTCATATCCAGGCACCAACCCTGCTCATAATTTCATAATGTAATTAATATGGAACTCTGTGCCAAGTAATGAAATGAGATTGGATTTCTTGCTCATCATCAATTGCACAAAGCGAAAGGCCACGTTATTGCTGACATTTGGTTCATGAATGCATCTTCAGGATGAGACTGTGAGGTAAACGCCATCCTTTACACAACAATGCAAAGTAAATGTTGGTCACTAGCTGCCCCCTCTATCAATATGTTTACATACATGTTAACACTTAGGTTATACTCCGATTACTGCAGTAAATCATTTTGTCAAAGGTCTTGGAAACACAAATGGACGTCGGTTAACTCCAAGTGACAGACCTAGAAGATGTGATTGTGAATTGATTTACTCAAACGTGTAAATGATCCATTGGCTTGCAATTGGTGTGAACAATCTCAGCATGCATTTCCTCACCTGGTGCGCTTCCCCTCCTAAGCGGATTAAGCAATGAGTCATGTTTATATTGAGTAAACGTTGAGTCCTGTTAATTCCATCCGTGCATGCATCTTACTTGCATTTCTGCATGAAGCAAGTTTGAGACCTTAGAACGTTAGTTTGCAGTCCCTGTGTCAGACATCATCATCAATGTAACTTTGACTGATGCTGATATTTGAGTATTAATATTTGTCACACACGTGCAAAATCTCAATATAGTCGAACAATACACTTTTATTATCAAAGGTGTTAGTAACAATACATAAAATCAGGTCAATTTAATTGCATAGAACCTTTCAAGGCTATTGAAAATCTTTCACATATGGCATGCACACATTTATTAAGAACATAAAAATAAAAGGCAAAAAAAACAACAACAGAGGAGTAAATCCCAGTACATTTGCAGTGCTGTTGCAGTGCAGAAATAGATACAAAAAATAAATAATTTCAAATGAGAAAAAAAGGTTAAATATCCATTTCAATATACAGCCCGTTATTTATTTTCTTGCAATTTCTGTCAACGTCTGATCTGATATTGATATATCTGTGATAAATTGATATCAGCTTATAATGTGGGCCTGCTGAAGTATCCCTCAGGTTCACTTAATTTGTCCTCGGCCACGTCCTGCAATGTAAAAACCACATTAACTATTCTCTGTGTGTTTGAGACATTTGAGGTCCAGATGGGGATTTGGCTTGTACATCAATCAAATTTACACGCATAAATTCTCTAGGTGAGATTTGGTTCATCTTATATTTTCAGTTTCACTCTGCAGCATTGCCGTGCTCCTTTCTGTTTTCCGCATATTAGTCCACAGCCCATCCAGAGGTTCTCTCTGGAATCTGTTTCAAGGATGAATTCTCATGAACGCCTGTAAAACCCTGGAGATGGGAGGTCCTGCTGAGCCTCTGCAGAGACTTGTGCTACCTCAGCCTTACTGGTAGGCTGGTAGATGCGGAGGTAGACAGATCTATCACGTTTCCACCGCTCTGTGACTCCTGCCTGAACCGCACAGAGCTGCACCAAACCAATGTCCATTCCGCTGGCCTCGGCATGTGTTTACATTGAAAAGAAACCACCAGGGAAAGGGTGGGCTGAGCACGGGTTTCAGTTGCTGACACATAAAAGGGAAGTGGCCGTTGTTGTGGTTTACACAGTTCATACAATTCATAGAAACCTGAATGTTTTCCTGTCTGATCTGCTTCCGCTGTTCTCATCCTTTTGCGTTTTACACTCCAGTTTAAGGTTTTTAGTCTTTACTCCGCGCTGTCTCGAGGTTTCGCAGATATATCCCACTACACTTTCTGATTATGCAATGAGCCAAAACAGCAATGAGCGCCTGTATCTGTGTTTGGAAACTCATGGGGTTTGTTAATTCCATCATTTTTCAGTTGCCTTGAAGAAGCTATAAAATTATACATTTTCAAAATCACTGGTGCCTCTGTCTTCAATTCCCCTGTCCTTGTTACGGTGTCCCTTGTGAGCCAATCAGTGTGGTGCAATGTCACCGCATCCCAGCGGAGGGTGGCAAGCACAGCACACTTCACTTTTGCGTCAAAGCAGGGCCAGAATTGAGACGGCTTGGCTCGATTTAGCTCAGCCCGAGTCAGCTGCGAGTGTAATTGAGAGGGAAGCAGATAGCCGGCTCGGCTCGGTAGGACTTGGCACGGTATTGGAAAGCAGATTCAGATGGGTCGATGAGGAAAACAGTGGGTGGCTTTGCTTAGAGCTGTAAAGAAGGTCGGGAAAAGGTCAGACTGAAAAGCAAAACACAGTGAACACAATGCACAGATACGAGGAGAAACTTGTGAAAGATTTATATGACAGCAAATGAGTTACCTTTATCTTTATGAGCATGTTTTGACTACAGAGGCTTTGCTGATTCACTGTTAGCCCAGTTTGGTCCACAGCTGCTCCCCCATTGGCTTGTGCTGAGAAACGTGATGTGATGACAGATTATCCCTTGGAACAAAAAACGTTATTGAGGGAGGAGAACTCATTTATTGTTGGCTTCAGCATTTGACGGAAGTCCAGGACGCCCTCGAGTTATTTATGTGTATTTTATTTCTTTTTTTTTTAACATATTATGTTTGTTTTTTAAATTTCCCCTCATGTTTATAGTGTAATGTAGCTGGTGTTTGTTTTGAAATTGTCACGGTTGCCAAAGATGAGATTCTCTTGAGATTCTAGAAATGTATTGAAATGTTAGAAAAATATAGGGGAGGAGAGGAGAAAAAAAAGAAAAAGTAATGGGCTTGTTTTCACTCAGTGTGTGCAGTAGTGCAACAGCAACAGAGAGAAAATGTGGATCAGTTTCATTTTTTTCACATTAATTTTCCACATTTCCGCATTACACGTGTCAGAGTAGAATCCTGAACAAGAGTGAAAATCACTTTGAAAATCCTCACTATTCCCAGCAGATATAGAAAAAAAACACATTTATCCAAGCAAATTAATTTGATATCATTGTTATGTGATACACGAGCTAAGTCTTGTTAGATTATAAACCACAAATCATTGGAAATCTCATTTGGTGAGAGATTTTATCATTCCATCTCAACACAGACTTGTGATCAAATCATTGTTAAATCTACAGGACTCTGAATGTGAATATTGAATCCCTGCCGCTAACCTTTGCAGTGTCACAAATGGGTTTTACGCCTGTGACCGCCACACCCAGTAGGCTGCACATGACCGCGGCGCCACGCTCAGGCCTGACCTCTGTAGCGGTGACTTTCACATGTCGACCAGGACAGTGTGGTGGGGGGAAAATGCCTTTGCTGCTGCTGTAGTGTTTACTCGCCGTCTGGTCGTGCTCTTTTCCGTGCCGCCGAACAGGACTCTCGTCGCCTTCCAAATGAGAAGCAGTGTTTGCTTTGCTCTCGCGCCGCACAGCGTTGCCATTTGCTGACCGCTCGGCAGTGTTGCGATGCATGAGAAGCAGCGGTTGATGGATGTCACCACGTGAAGTGCAAAGCTCTGCCTGTACTGATGTGTGTGTAATTATGACAAATGTAGGGCATGTCGGTCGTTTTGTCGCCACTTTCTGTCTAATGTGACAGTTGGCCTTTTAAAAGTTCAATGAAGCGAGTGACTCAGTTTCCTCTTATGTTATGCAACTGTGTTGCTCGGGGGTTAAAGGACCATATCTTCATTTTTACAGGTCTCAGCTCATAAATTACAAAGCACCTGTACTTAGATTAGTTTTGATAAGATAAATTCATGTTATATACATGATCTAATGTGGAAAATGTTCCGGTTACCGCAGCAGTATTTTACAAACAAACATGCCAAGATGAGAAATATACTCACTGTGAATGTACCAAATATATACAAAACTCACAGGCCTCTCTGTTTATATCAGGACATTACGAAAATCCAAATAAGTAAAATTCCAGGTGACGTGTGCCTTGTGACCATGTATATAACTTAAAAAGGCAAATATGAAAAGATTAATGTTCAGTTATCAGTGTGTTGTCCTTGTGTGATCTAATCTAAATCAGGTATGTTTAGCCAATCAAAATTAGTAGGAATTGGTATGAAAGGCAAAACGTGCAGCATTGTGGTTCCTGCAGACCGAGACTTTAGATTACCACCCTTCCTTTCTCCCAGTCAGCCACTGGTTGCCATTAATTTCAGCAAAGTCTGCGACCCTGTTCACACCCTGCATTAACATGTGACCTCTTTATCAGGATAACATATGTTAATGCAAGGTGAAAACGACCTATGAAAGTCAACAAAGTCTCAAGGGAGCCCAAGGTCAGATCTCAGTCGAACGCATCGCAAAGAATTTTCAGAACCGTCAGGTCCCTGCTTACACCTTACAATGCAACATTATTGTATCATCGACAAAAAGTGGCTTTATTTGGCTAGAACTGAGGGGAAGTGATAGGATTTCAGGGGGTTTCATGACCTAGGGGGAAGTGGATTGATGAATGAATGATGCCAAAATATTCACAAGATGAAATGCTTTCAAGTCTCTGCAACTCGGTTTCCATATCTCACTGAAATGAGCTGAAACCAGTGGGAGGCTGGAAGGTTGGGAATCGATCCAAACACCTGTGGAGAGTGTACATAAGTATTCATTCAATGCACCGAGAGCTGTTCGAACGCTGCATCTTTGTGACACATTAGGGGGAAGTTCATAATATTAGTTTCCATCCATTGGAATTTCCCAACACTGCTAACCTCACTCCCGGTCCGATTTTGAAACGCTGAGCGATGCAGGGATGGCGCTCGGTCGACCAGTTATTTCACAGCGGAGATCACGTGTGAATGTTGCGCTCTTGTCAGAAAAGGAAATGACTGCAGTTACATTTCTGTTTTGCATGACTGCTCTAATTAGGCACTTGATTACCTGTAATGGTGGACTTTAACTCTGTTTGTGTCCATTACAGGCCACCATTAGCTGTTAGAGGCACATATTGATGTTGTGGAAATGTCTTAGTCACATGAACGATAACAAATGACTTAATCACTAAATGTTACACAAACTACATTACTGAATGCTTCTAATATTTGAAATAGAGCGTTTATTGTGAAGGAGTGGAATCTAATTGAATCACTGAAGTTTGCAGTGAAGTCCTTTAGTGTTTCCTCTAATGTGATTCAGCTGAGTTCATTTCAGTTTTGCTTGCACTCTATATTGCTTTAAGTGTGCTTAATAGGAACATGTTCTGATTTTATAGAAATATATATTCAGTAAGACAAACCCGTAGGTGCCGAACTACCCTGACTGTTACTTATGGAATATGTTGACGTCGACATGTCGGATATGTTTGAGTTTACCTGTGTACACACCTGGTTGGAGACCATCAATACGTTGTGCTAAGACACTTTTGCTCTTTCATAAGAAACAAAACAACTGTGTCACAGTTTGCCGGCAGTAACACTGAGCTCTTCAATCAATAAGACATATCCGCCCTCGTTAGATTAGCAACTCAGCTCCGTAGGTGCACTGCACTCAAGCGTTTAGTTGCTAATAAACCCCAACAATCCTTCTGGTAACATCTTCCTTTCCATCTAATATATGGACAGACACAGAAACACTCTGAGCTAACTCTAACTTGCTTTGTGGTACTATGTTTGCACCATAGCAGAGTAGAAAAAGAGGGACTTGAACTGGGGAGCAAAGCCGTCTTTTATGTGCCTGAAAGTAGCGTGAGTGTCCTGGCACCCGCAGATTTAAGTGTGAAGATAAATGTACAAATTACTCACACGGTCATAAGAAATCTACATGGAAATATCTCATAATCTGTCAAGATGATGAGTTTATTTGGTTGAATTTTCAAGATTTTTTGTTGAACAAGTATTGCACTATTATTCCAAAAATGTCTTCTTCTATTCTTCCCTTCTTCTGTCGTGGCTGACCAAAATGAAAGAGCAGGCCTCTATGAGATGGTACCCTAAAACGGCCTGTTTTCACTCAGTGTGCACAGTGGTTTTGTATCAGGGGAGAGTAGATGTGGATTCATGTATTTTTTGCTGGTTAAAGTATTTCAAATGTTTCAACATAGACCCCTAAATGAAAATAAGATCATGGAAATCTGTGTAATGTGTCCCCTTTAAAGTAACTGAATTAAAAGATATTTATAATAATAGCATTTGACATGAAGCATATATTATGAAGGATTACTGAAATCCACACTAGTGTCCTTCAGTGTTTCCTCTAATGTCATGCATGTTCATTTTAGCTCTGGTTGAATATTTGTTCCTGTTTCAGTGGCAGTAAAGTTACTTTAAATGTTCCTAACGTGGCTAACGCCAATGAAACATGAATCCGTGCAGCATGTGCAACTGCATCAGAGGCTCTGCCTGCTCCTGAGAGCGCGGTGAACATCCTGCAGTTTGAGTCGTGTTGCAGTTTCGATGAGAGGGCGGTTTGTTAAGCGGCTCCCTGAGAAGGTCTGGAGCCTCCCGCCCTCTGAGGGAGCCCTGTTTGTGTGCGAGCAGGGCGAGCTGAGACTCCCCACAGGCTCGGGCTGTATTAGCACTGTGCAATCTGTAATTACAGTGTTAGTGTACTCGTTAGCTGACCGCCGAGACCTGCCACGTGAAAAAAAAAAAGAAGCTTGCACGGAGCTGCTCTGAAAACTCTTACGGCACAGACACTGAGCCAGCAAGATTTCAGAAAAGCCACGTTGTTTATTTAGCGATCTATTTTCGTTTTAGTTTCTAAGTGGAAACTCGTGAAGAAGTAGTTTGTCTCATAAAAAAATGGGTGTCACTGTTCAAACATGGACTTGCCCACGTCTTGGATGACTTGTGCAACATTGGTAGATCCGCAGAGAGATAGCACAAGAGCATTGCATATAATGTCATATTCTGGCCTGTAAAGTGTCGTTAACAACATCCCCCCGGCCTTTGACCTTAAACTTTACAGCCTGCACAGCTGAGTGTTATGGCCCTTATATCTGCAGCCATGGTTGCAGGATCAGGTTTTCAATAACAAGAAGTTTCAGCACGGTTGTTGCCTTGCTGCACATGACAATCATTTATGCAAGACATAACAGGAACTTTCACAATTTCTGTTTATGGTGGTGCAAACAGTTTCAAAAAGTGGATCACCAGACCCTGACTCTGTGGCCACTGTGTACTCAGACAGCTGTCGATTAAACACAAAGGTCATTTTTGAGGCGGTAGTTGGTGGTGGTGTTGCATTTGAATGCATCATATTGACTGATATTCTATACCTCTTCTATGTGCATATTTTGGGAGAAAACATTAGAAAACATGTGTTCACATACAGTATTTTAATATAATCCAGTCCAACAGAACATCACAGTTAAATGCAGACTGTACAGTCTTTTCAAGCACCCCCCCCCCCCACACACTTAAAAAGCCTGCTCTGTTCTGATTGGATCCTTAGCCTGGTGGATGTGTCTAAGCAGGTGTGTAGGAAGGTGTTTGAGATGTGTTACATGTTGATGTCAGCATGCTACAGAAGTAAAGGACCAATCAAAATGAAGCTTTCAGAGCTGTTCAGAACCCTATGAGTTTTGCCGGATGCATTTCCACAGCCGTCAACCTCACGTTTTGACACTTTGGCGGTGTTTGACACAGACTATATTACAGTATGAGAATGAACAAAAATAACAACAAGCATCATATGTCCCCTTTAAGTGACGAATCAATTACCAAAAGTGTAATCCACTAAAAATCAACAGATCTGCCAACTTGGCTTTGACAATCATCCCGACCGTGTCCTTAAGTTTTGAAGTGATGATTAACAATTCGAGTCATGGATATTTTTCAAAATGACTAACGCCAAGCAGTGACACCATAGAAATCATTACACACACTGTTACACAAGAGCCAGTCAGCAGAGAGCAGGCAGGTAAACGGCAACCACTTTCTACATTCTGTAGCTCGGTGGTTGAGCAAGCAGCAACTAGGTCAGTTAAGAGTCTGAGGATGATTAAACCTCACGGCAAATGATTATCTATGGCCAATGCCACGACCGGCAGCCACAAACGCTGTAATAGTACAGTACAGGGCCCTGCCTCTGTCATTGCCTGATCAATTCCAGC
>OMOW01034365.1:0-10028 GCA_900312555.1 Lamprogrammus exutus
TGGATCAATGCGTTTTTTGCACATTTAAACATTTCAAATGTCTCAAAATGGACCCCTACATGAAAATAAGAACATTTAAATACATATAAATGGCCCCATGTTCCATATGTGTCATACAATTAGTCCCATGCTGAAGGGTTTTTAATTTAAAATTTTTCAATTGTGAACTATAATATGTCTAAGCAGTTAAAGGTCAAATGGATGCTTGTGACAATTGGATTTTTGTGCACAAAGGTGTTCATTTGAAGGTCAAAGCACCTTAAGGACTCTGCACAGGATCCAGTGACTAATACACAGATTTATGTGTGTTTTTGCTGTCACAAAATTACCTGTAGGGGCACAGATTTGCCACAAAAAAACAAAAACATTCGTGATGTCTTACAAGTGTGACCTGTTAGTTTGTTGTTATTCAACTCCAGACTGTGTAATTTAACTGCAGTATAAAAACAGCAAGCTCAATAGATTTAATTTTCTCTCCATATTAATGCACAGTATGTATCCATTGTTTGTTTTGCATTGTTTTGGATGTTTTCATTACAGGACAGCGTGCCAACAGGAAGAGTGCATATTATACATTATGTACTGTAAACTACACTGCACAGAGGACTGAAACTCTGCAGTATCCTATGAGGATTCTGTTGGCTAAGGTCTGGCAACCTGCCCTCATAGTGCAGCGCAAAGAGCATCACTCCTCTGCACCAAAGTATACAGGACTGAGAGTGATACAAAGTATCCATAACTTAAGATTCATTACCCTGCTACCTAATTTAAGAAAGCTGCAACAGTTTAATATTCTCAACTATTAAAAATAAGAGGACTAATTTTAAAGAAACGAGTCCCTGAGTGTTAAAATATTGATGCATTAACAATATGGTACATGTTGATGCTTCGAGACGGAAAATCTTCAAAGTTCGAGATTTTTCATTGTGACTGTGTGAACAACCTTGTGTCTCCTGTTGTGGAGAGGTTGGAATGAAATAATGCCAATTCTGGAGGGGAAATAATAAACATCCAACAAATTGGGGCTAGTTATGATAAATAATGTAGCACAAAATAAAAAGTACAAGTATCACACAATTGTAGTTACTTCTGCCAAAACTGCAAGAAACAACATGATTAAGTGGTTATCACTCTTGCCTTAAAACAAGAAAGTCCTGTGTTTGAATCACAAAGTGAACCTGGTCCTTTCTATGAGGAGTTTGCATGCTCTTCCCGTGGCAAATATCACTGCCATTGCCCTTGATGAACCCAGGGTGCCACACTGTGTGACTGCCCACTGCTCCAAATAGTTAAGACTGGCCAAATGCAGAGGACAAATTTCCCAATAGATATAAATAAAGTGCAAACGTAAACTTTTGCAACACCTAAGAAAGAAATAGTCACTATGTGACAAACGTATTCGCTCTTTCCAACTTTTTCAAACAAAGGCATTTACCAAAGGCTCTGAGTAAGGTCAAGTCTGAAAGCAGGGAAGGTCAGAAAGCACAGAAGGTAGAACAGCCTCCTGAGTGGATGAAAGGGTGCAAAGGAGTTCTGTTTATATTGTGAATAGTTTGCATTTCTCCCACACACACTGCTTACACAGAAACCAAGGAACTGCAGAAATCCAAGGAATATGTTGATTGCCAGCTCGCAGAGGGTCTCTCTGACACCCGGTGATGAATGCATGTATATGTAAGTTATCTGACGTCTCTCCGCCTTGCCGCTGTACCTGTTTCTCTGCACATTAGCTGCTCTGTGGTGCATGCGATCATTTGATTGTCGTCTTGAACACTTGAGGAGGAGCGGGAGGAGCAGCACTCAAGATGAATCACCTTTTATGTCTCCTGCTTCCATTTGCTATTGTTGTGGCCTGTGAGAATGGAACACTTACACTGTTAAATGCATTATCTCTACAAAAAAAAGTAAATAATACAGATAATCCTGTGTAATTTGGGGATTTCAAGATGCCAAACAAAAAAAATCTTTTATTTTCACTTATGGGAACAGGAGTGTTATTTATATCCACATTGTACTGTAAAGTTGTAACGTGAAACTAAGATTACAGTGCGATCATAGGTTTGCTTTCATCTCTGGTTTATTGTGTATCTGTGGTTCAATCAATACTGACCTCTATACATTCCATTATAACTGACATTATCCCTTGAAGACAATGTAGGAGTTATATGTGATGAAGTCTTTTTATAATTATAATAACCTTCCTTCAACCTGCTTCACTGTCTTCTTTTTCAGTTAATGATTTATCCTATTTCCCAGAATGACTTTGAAAACCCTCAGAGAAGGACATATGTGTTTTTTGTTTTGATCACAGATTGCGTATGGGCTTACATAAAACATGGAAGTGAGATCATTCAGCCGTGGTTTTATTGTGCAGGTGGAAGGAGGAATAGCAACACGGAATTAGCAAGACAGAGCCTCAACTGGGGCACCACTGGCTGTGGGAATTGGTATCTCCCGGGAGACAGTGGCACTAATCTTTTGGTGGCCGTATTGGGCTGCTCAGCCACATGCACCCAATAACCAAGCCATGATGTATCCCATCATCGACATAGACGGACAGCTGCTGAAATGCCGTTCAGGAAATAATTCATGGGACTCTGGGAATATTGAATGAAACTTGATAATATGGAATGAGACCTGACATTGTCAGCGGGCTGGCGCCATTAACCTTACTGGGTTGAATTTGTGTACAAACAACTGGGGATGCAGTTACATCACTAGAGGGAAAAAACATTAGAATATATTCAGGGGAAGGACATGTATTATGATTGTATTATTGATGTATGATTTCCTATATGCAGTATACTGTATATATATAAAAGGGCTCGTCCTTTAAAGGGGCAATGGTGTGCCCAGTAATTTTACCATAGTGGCCATTCTTGACCTTGCCACCCCTTTGCCACAGGATTACCATCATAATTACACTACACTTTGTTTCAGAACTTTTACAGATAATGCTTCATCCACCTTGTTGAAAAAAAAAAAAGTATACATGGGTTTTTAGAGCAGCTACTTTGGTGATATCTCTCGCTGAATTATCTCTCATGAGGTTTCTGCAAAGATTTTCCTTATGTGATGAGGTTTTTTAGGAAGTTTTTCCCTTTCATTTTAGAGAGCTTTGGGCTGGTTTTCTAAAGCCTGTAAAGCCCTTTCAGTCATTGTATGTGATATTGGGCTGAACAAATAAAATATACAAATAAACTTGTATCGAGTAGAAGCAGAAAGGTGCTCTTAACAAGCATCCCAAAAAATATTTTCCCACTAAACTGAAGTAATGACCAACACTGAGTGTCTCCCTAAATCAAACATTACAGTAAGATCTTGCCATGGGAAGTTAAAATGAGAGCCATTTAAAATCTCATCCCAGAGGATCATTAAAATTTATGCACTGATTTCATCATTTATTTCATTTTTCAATAGCACCAAAGTAAGTCTAGCAGCTCTTTCAGCACTTACACACTGTAGTAAGTTTTATATCTGTTTTGCTGACTGTGCACCCTTGTCGAGCTGACAGTGATTAAGAGAAGTTGCTGTTATGATCAATATGAGCTTCATGGTTGGGAAGTTACACCATCTGGCAACGCTTGGTGTGATTCACGATTTCCGTAAAAATCATGCCCCAAATTTCACGCTTTAATAAAAGTGCCACCTTAAACATCAGTCCTTGAGTGTGACTGCCAGTGACATTTCACTATTTACTGTATATATGGAGCTTTTAGTATTGCTGGAGCTGCTGCCTTAAGGATGCAGAGCTACTAGTTCCATTGCTTTGACCTTCTCCAATCAATAAGTAATACACTTTTGAACTGCCAAGTCAATTTTTGCTGTAATTTGCAACTTTTGTGCCCATTAGGTGTGAATGGTGCTGATTGCATGTGTCTGTGAGCGAGTGTGGTCACGACACACAATCCAACATAAATCGTCAATGAGAATTCTCCTTGGTACTAGAGAGATAAGAGACTAAATGACTCAGTGGGCTGAGGCTGCAGGGGGACTCGGCTCCCTGGAGTTTACAGATTTTTTAAGCGTCACGCTCCATGTATTACAATGCTGCTGTGGGCGAGCACACTTTGCTTTACTGTCACGGCTACATGTCAGGTGCTGCACACAAAATGGTGTCTTGTGAGCTAATGTTAAACTGCACATGTTGAGAATTTGAATATGATTGAGGATTTCAACTTTTTTCACTTTTGGTAACATAAACCTGGAATAAACCTCATGCAGTACATTTACCTAAAAAGCAATCATCATGATAACTAGATTTAAATTGGCATAAATTGATGTAACCTTACTCAAAGTAACACACCTACATTATGCAATTTGTATTTGATGTGAATATAATAATATACCTATTATACAGATTTCCATGTTATTTTTTTCATTTAGGGGTCTATTTTGAAACCCTTTAAATACCATAATGGGCACAAAATCAACCAGACAATCTTACATGATGATATATGTCATTTTACATGGAAAATGGACTGTACTTACAGTATATAGCGCTTTTATCCAAAGCACTTTACAATGACCTCACATTCACCCATTCATACACTGATGGTAGGGGCACACCATGCAAGGCGCCAACCTGCTCATCAGGAGCAGTTAGGGGTTCAGTGTCTTGCTCGACAACACTTCGACAGGCTCTCTAGAAGGAGCCCGGAATTGAACACTCTACCATCCTGAGCCATGCCGCCCTGTAAAATGTTTATCTTAGGTACTGTCTCTCTAAGACCCCAACTTCCAAAAAGGTCTGGCAACACCCATTAACTGCGAAACAAGGGTGCTGGACAAACACTCACCAGCTTCATACTTGGTGGATGTGACTAACCGGGTGTGTAGATGGGTAAGTCCACATGTGTTACAGAAATAAGTATGGCTTTGTCTTACTTGATGCCTTTCTATCAGTGTAAACCTTAAGTTTTGACGTATAACAATGTATAACACATACAACACTCCCAGTAATAAAAATGATTGATTGATAAAATAAGGGAGGGCAAAAAACATATGTCCCCTTTAATACTATTATGAAATTGTAAATGACTCTTATTTGTATTGGTTGTTGTTGGCATTATCAGGATCCAGTTTTCCCAGGTTTTAATATGCCACATCACAACATTTCAGAATGAAATACATGCAAAAGCCTCTGCACTGCCAGACACAATGAGACAATGTCAAAGCTCTTACCAAAGATATTTTGTACAAAACAGGTTTTGCAGTCAATCATACTGTCAATATATCAGATGTCACGTCTGTCTAAGGCGAGCAAAGCAAAGCGCTTTTTCAGGAGCTTATTCCCTCTTTGGCCTTTAGATGCGACAAGCCTTGTCACACTGAGTGACCAAATATCAGCACTAAACTGCGCATGTCAGGGGTCTTTGTATGCTGATGGTGATATTTCACAGTGAAATGTTGCTGTAAGAAGGTTACACAGAGTAGATCTTCAAAAAGTTTGAAAAACGCGTGCGTCACTCAGATTCGTCATGTTGTGTGGATCTCCTTAAATGTCATTAAATTGTGTTAAATATCATTAAGAGCTACATGTTATGCAGTTATTAGATAATCATGCACATTATTTAGAATTTCTATGTGCATTGTGTGCCATAATTCGGAACCCACTCCTGAAACCCTCTTTCATTTGGCTCTTTGGCTGATCTAAAAGTTTGCCAATTATCAAGAGCTGTTTGGTTTGGTTTTCATTAAGTCGAGTGCAAAAGCCCTGGAGCAGCTTGACACAGTATTAGAGACATTCTTTAATCACTTGCAGAGAGGCTGTAAAAACATGCCTAAACACTTTAGAGACGATGTTGGCTAGATGGTACCCCAACCAACCATGAAGTCGTCCATACATGGCTGTAAAACACAGACTGAGGTCTGCGGCAATTACAGCAACATGGAACTGAGCAAGAGCAGAGCAGAATTTTGTGGAGGAAAACTATGATGGGTTATTTCTTACTCAGAGCCATTAAAATAAGAATGAACCAAGACTGATTAATAGGTAAGGTTGCATCCTACACTGACCTATATCTCCACATTCTGTTTTAGCCCCATTTTACTCAACTAAAAACATGTTTGATATGTAAAGAGAAACAAAGTGACCTGTGAAGAAGAAAAGTCAGGAATGAAGCAACTCTCCATGGTAAAAGCAGCAGCACTGACCTTTAACATTTTTTATCCTTTAATTAATGTAACAGAGAAACTGCATGAACAAACATCTGAATGTGAGAACTCCATTCATCTTCAAGGTTTAACAGCTCCACCCTCTCTCCACACACACATACTGGATATACAAACACACATAACTCACACACACCACCAGCGCGATCCCTTCTGGCCTCTCTACCTCAGCAGATGGATTAAAGCCCCAGTGGTCTGGACCTTGTCCTCCTCACACCCAGACAGACAGCAGGACAGGATCTAGACTCAGCGGGGCTTGTAAAGGTCTTCCCTAGGGCCCCACACCCACTGGATGAGAAGTGTTACATACTGGTTTAATTAGGTAAGAGAGGAGGCAATGAAGCTGTAACCAAAGGGACAATATGGCTGAAGTAGCTAAATGGAACAAACTCAGCTGTTTAATGAGATCTGATGAGTTTGAGGAGGTCATGTTAAGTGGATAACTTGCTGCAGTTTTCTGTGCAGCACTTTCACACAAGCTATGTGGAGAGAGAACACAAGGTATTTGATGGTAAATGTCCAAATGTAAATTTAGAACAACATATAAGTTCATTTAAAATCTGACTAGCTTTAATTAAACCTCTAACAATGAAAATACCTCAACACTTTCTGCTACTACTTCACAATAAAAGTCTTGAAGGGGCCACGCCATATTTTAAATTGCTGAATATTGTCAAAACTTGAGTTGCCGCTTATAGAAATGCATCTAGTAAGACAAACCCATATGTCCTAAACTGCCTGAAAGCTTTGTTTAAGATTGGTCCTTTACTTCTATATCATGATGACGTCAACATAGAACGTAGAACATTTGAATTTACCCACATACACATTGCTTAGGGACACCCACGAGGCTTGTGAGCGATTGCTTGCCCAGCATCCATGCTTCACAGTGCATGAGTCTTGCCAGTTGATGCCTGACAATCAGCCAATCAGGACAAAGCCTTAAGGAGACAGTGCTCAGTACTCAGTGGGCAAGATGTGTTGTGCTGCATGCATCGCGGAAGAGTAGAAGTGGACCCATATGTTTTTAAAACACTGGAAAGGGTTTGAATCAGAGCCCAAAATGAAAACAGGAACATGGAAATCTACATTATACTATATGTCTCCCTCGATCAATTCTCTCTCCCACTAGGCTATTATTAGGACGTAGCTGCAGGACTTCTGACTTTATCGAGGGTTTGTTTTAATCCCTGTACTTACCCTTCCTTGGATTTAGAAATGCTTTACGTTATATACATAAATAATACATAAAATAGTGAATGAAAACAAACCTGCTCACATTTGCTGCACTAGTATTACCATTTCAGTCCAGTTATAAGTGCTCTTTGAATAATGCTTGCTGTCTACAGTCACTATGTATGATTTTCAATTGGTGTCTTTTAATTGTTGTGTGGTTGTGGTATTCATAAAAGGATCCATATCGATCATCCAATACTGTAGAATATACAACTTTTTGAATGAAAAGTCGAGTTTTTAAATAGGTCAGTCAAGCTAGCTCAATTTTTTGTCTCCTTTGTTTTGTGGTTGTTCACATTGAAAACAAATGCAAAAAACACAAAAATCATTAACTGCTTTAACTAAAGGAAAACATTCATTTTCATTTCCTCATTGGTCTTTTCAGAAGTTCATCCAGTTGAACAACAAGCATATTATGTACATTTCCCATGTTGAAAACACACAAATTTGCATTCTATTTCAGGTCTGCATATGTTTTCATTATTTATGTTTTCATCCTTCCTTTCTAAGTTAACCAATGGAACAATCTCTCCTTTCGGTGTTTTCCCTCCTGTTTCCATGCCCTGACTCTTGCACTGGTGGATATTACTGGAACACAGGCAACACAAACATATGCACTACGTTTGCACACACATCACATTCTGTATGTTGGCACACAGTCAGACTTCCGACCATGTGGATACAACACAACAACACACATCCACTGGCAAATGCACAAATCATCACAACACATACATACATAGTGTATGTACACGCAGCACAAAATGAAGCTGATCTTTGTTCCTGTCCTACATTCTGGCAGGTCTGACAGCGAGAGGCAGGAGATGTGGAGTGATTAGAACCAGATGAATGGTCAGACTAAAGCTTCCAAACACAACGCAACCCTCTCTCATCTCCCCCATCACTTCCTTCCCTTCCCCACCCTTGGCTCCCTTCTCACATCTCACCTCCAAAAGCCCTACAGCAGATTAAAACAATGTGGCAGACGCCGTGCCAAAAGCCCATCATCAAATAAGCATGTGTGTGAGACAGAGAGATAGAAAGTCATTGGCTGACAGTTTGTGCGTGTGTCTGAACAGGAGTTAAAACCAATGCAAAAATGGCCTGACATGAGACAGAAAAAACATACACTCATGGTGGGGCTTTCTGTGTTCATTTTCTACATCCAATGGTAGATATGCTTATCAATACGTATCTGTCAACAAAAGAGAAACAAAGAGGCCAATCTGCAGGCAGATTGTAACAAATGGAACAAGAAACACATGAGCTGAAACTCTGCCATTAAAGGGGAACGCTGATGTATTTGCCAAAAAGCTTTAATGTAAGAGCGTGCAGAAGAAATGTCGACAGACACAAGAGCAGTGAAGGATGGAAGAAAAAGGAAGGTCTGTGTTTACGGAAATAGTTTTAATACTCAAATTAATTGCACTTATTTCCTTCTGCCCTCCTTTCCTCCCCCCTAACTCTGGTGATTAAAATGCTTACCTGATCTATTTTCATTAAACTTTGGAGAGGGGAGGGGCGATTCCCATGCTATGCGAGCACTTAGGGTATTATAGCTCTTGGAATGTAATCAATGCATCAGCCCTTTTAGCAGAGAAAACACTTTGGAGTCCAAAATAAATGGATTTTCCTTCAGCACCAGGAAGTAAAATCTCATCACTTGGCTTTATGGTGACTTTCTTTCAGTAGCACTTAACAGGAAATGAATGAGTACAGTGCCAAAAAAAGATGGATGAAAATGAAGAGGCCCTTTGAGGTGAGACAGGACCAACACAAAATGAGACAAGGTGTTCAGAGTGTATGTAAAACACAATGACGTTTCCATCTGAAGGTTTAAGCTCGTGGTTACTCCGTAAAAGCAAACAAACAGGAAGAAAGACAAGAAAGCAGGTTAGCACATAATGGAGGCAAAGGTGTAATCAATAACCATATTCATATTCACTCTTATAGCCTATTTACAACCAGATTGCAGCCCTTTTAAAATGCAGCAGGGGAAAAGTGCAGAGTATCTTAATTTGATGATACTCAAATAGTGTAACTGAAAACTGTACTTAACCACAGCAAAGACAATACTGTAAGTTACTTTCAACAGCTGTTGTAAAGTCTTTGAATAAGGAGACAGTGGGTGTGGGGAAAGTGTGGCGAAAGCAAAACAAACCAGATGGGCCTGAAAAACAGAATCCTAGCACTGGTGATGCATCAGCTGGACTGATGGTGAGAGCAGAGAGAAAGAGAAAGGAGGAGTGGGCACAGAATCATCCACACAAATACTGTGAAAGTGTAATTCCCTTTTAGTCTATTTTGAATTATGTATTCAGCTGCGTGTTTACCCTAAACAATTACCAACAGCTCACCCGGGATGCGGAAAGCGTCTAGCGTGGAGGTGATGCCAAATCTCTCTTGCCGTGTGTTTTCACAAGTCTCTGCAGTGTCAAACTGACTTAGACTCAACAAGTCGCAGAACAGGAAAAGCAGAAGACAAGGTTAGCGGGGGGGTGGGGTGGCCGTCTGTCAGTCTGATAAGGTGGAAATACAGGCATCACATTCAAAGATCATCTCTGTGACAGTATCCATGCATATCACACATGAGGACACCCTGAGACTAGATTCTTTTC
>OMOW01034366.1:2370-20807 GCA_900312555.1 Lamprogrammus exutus
CCACCATAATAACAGCCCGGCGATGCGTAGGAACGCACGCTCATCCGCCTGGCCACGACCGTCCTATGGTCACAATGCTTACTGTCTCTTACTGTAGACCTGGCTTACGCGGAGTTCATGTCTGTCCACTTGTATAACGTGAGGATCAAGAAGAGACATTCAAGATTTTCTTCATTATAACAAAAACCAAAGCTGAGAGTGAATCCGGTCAGGACTCCCCATTCTGGACTCTGGACACAGGGGGCTGCATAAAGTCTTTAAAGGGTCCCAGGGCCTCCTTCAGGGCAGAGCTCACCTCAGATGATGAGCATGTGATGCACTCGACCAGCGTGGGGTACAGGGCGATCACCTGACCCCATGTGTTTCCATCCACTGGTGGGAGCACACACAACGTCGAGGATAAAAATATACAAGAGGAGAGGGGAAGGGAAGGGAAGGAAATAATATGAGTTGCAGTAGAAAGCAATCAAAGAAAATCATTTCCGTGATAAAATTCCCACAGGTGTATGGAAATGAGTTTTGTGCCTGATATAATGCAAATATCTGCACGTCTCACTTCAATCTTTTGTGATTCAGGGGAATCTGCTCTTGTAAATGACTTTGCTGGGGACATAAACAGTTTTACCCGGATTGGAAATAAAATTAATTTGAGAAATGGTCCCAATAGTACTCATGACACATTTATCTGAAATTAATAGATCATAGCTATGGTGGCATTACTGTATTTTTTTCTTTGCCTCACCGCTCTCCAAGATCGGTTTAATCCTTGACACAATTTGAAACTCACCATTTTCTGGCTGTGTCTTTTTAAGCGAGTCCATCAAAGTGCTGATAGCTTTCAAGACGAAGATAATCTCTGTTACTTGTTGCCTAAAAAACACAAAAGATGATTACTAGACACACAGACCCACTGAAAAACCTGCAAATGTGACTGTTAGAGAACAATGGATGGGAAAAACAAACACCAACACTGACGTTAGATCTCAAAGATTTCTGAACAGATTCAGATTCATCCTATTGGCAGTGAGTAATCATTGTGAAAAAAGGAAAAAATAACTGAACCGACTATTCAAACTAACAACCGCTGACTTAAATGTGGGTAAGGGTCATTTAATATGTTATTAACATAACAACACAGCAAACAGGGATCAACTACACAGAAGACAGTGACCAAACAATTTCTCCATGTGTCCACGTTAATCAAAGTCTGCTATGATTAAACCAGGAATTCTAATCTGGTCAGAAAAGACAGAAAACTTATTCATACAGCCCATTAAGTAACTGTGTACTATTGTTGAAACTGTTGGTTATATACTTTTATGCATCCCCCTCTTTCTACATTCATGGTGATGTCATAGTCATCTGTTATTTTGATCTGCTCCATATATCACTTTGCCATTGGTGTAATTTCCCCACAGAGATCATTAAAATTTCATCTCATGGTGAAAAAAAAAAAGTATTGCGCAATTTAGTGCAACACCCAACCGTAAAATGGAGTGCCATTGAGTAAATGTGGACAAGCACAGTGGTTCTGTGTCATTTAAAAACAGAAAAATAACAAAGATGACACATGTAGTTGTGATGGTCCTGGTTTTCCACAGCATAATGTCTCTGTAAATGTACTGTACACTGTAGTAAGGAGCTGCCAAAAGCATTAGCCACATGATATATCCACTATGTTATACAAATATCTGGGCATGTAGCAGTTATTACCTGGGCAGGGGGCAGCGTCCACTCAACCTTTCATCCTCTACGTAGCGTTGAAGCACATCCTGGGACCTCTTGAGGAGCACAGAGAGAGCCATACGGGAGATGTAGCCCTCCTGCGGGGTGGACACTTTGTTGCTGAAGGAAAACTGCAGCAGAGTCTCGAAGCAGACTTTGGAGAACTCCTCTCTCATCCGAACATCGATCTCTGCCTCTGTCGAGGGACAAGCCATTTACATTTTTTAACATTTCCGACATGTAGCGGACATCTCTCTGGCGTGATTAATAATGACTGGACAGATTTCTCAACACTTGACCATTTCGACAAGGAGCATTCTTAGTGACAGATCACAGGGGGTCCATCGCAATGAATCCACTTTAAAGATTACAGAATAATTCCTATAGCCACTATTTCACTAACACTTTGCAATTCCTCATTAAAGCCCCATTAATGTCTGAAAGGTCATATAAAATGCCAATGAACAAGACAGCTGATCTCAAATCAATTTAGCTGGCTAAGTCACACCTTACCTGTGAATGAGGGAGATTGTGAATGAATGGAACCTTTATTGAGCATAGTCATGATCTGGCCAACAAAGTCTTTGGGGATGAAATTGGCAAAGGGTAAAATCTCTGTGCTGATTAGCTGGACCACCTAAAGCGAAGAAGGCACATTGCTGATGTGGGTAAGATCACAAAATCTTGTTAAAATACTGGATGTTCGAAAACAAGGATTTACCTCTACATCAATGGCTTCATTCTTCTGAAATTCCTGGATGGATAAGTTGTCTGGAGGTGTGCTATACAGAAAAACCAACAAAACAATGAGCTTGCTGCTCAAACCTTTTGATCAACACAGTACATCCATCTTGGACTTTCACTATTTTTTACCTTTTGGTAAAAAGGAAGTCTTCAAAGGCATTGGCCAGCTCTGGCCACATAGTGTCAAACTTCCCGGAGGAAGCATGCTGGCGCGCCACGGGCAGTCCAATAGACAGCACCTTGAGCATGGAAGACACGGCAAGCTTCCAGGTGCTCTCTGATGGACAGGCATACTTCAAACCCAAGGGCATTCTCAGGGTCTTAAGATGACAGAGGGAGGGAGGGAGACAGAGCAACAGCAACATATCATGAAAATGGAAACAGAGCAAGACTACAAGGTAAAAATCTATAAAACTAATTTGACAACCCAAAATGCCTTTCAGACTATAATATGGAAAAAGTTGTCAAAGTCACTTCTTTACTCCTCACTGTGAATATAAAAGCTGAATATCAAGATATTTTAACTGGGCAAACCAGAACAATAAAGGCAGTATTTCATGTGCTCTTTTCAGCAAACAACTGATGGGTTCAGCAAGGTTGAGATTTAACAAGTACTACTTCGTGAGCTTCCTTCAGTCAGGGGTTTGCTACAAACAGACTGATGCAGGTACATTGTCTTGGGATTAATACCTTTTGCTTGTTTAGCGACAGAGACACAAGAAGAGAAAGTTGGCTGGCGGATTGTGGACAATCACAACTTCAGGCAGAACTGACAAGCTTGTACCTGTCAGCTGGTAACAATTAATCTCCAGCATTCCTAGACTTTTGTGTTGCAAAGCATCTCTTGGATCAGATATGATCTTACACATTCACTTCCTTACTCCCTCCCAAATCCCTCGTGGTTAGCCTATCTGCCCCTTAGTGGTTGTAAGAAGATATAGCAATGTCTATAGACCCAAAACACTGAACCAGAATGATCCCACTTTAGCAATATTGCTGAAATAGCTGCTTTGTGTGTAGACTGTCTCTTTGCTGTGTTAAAGGTCACCATTTGGGATATGCCAGAAGTGCATTATGGATAAAGTTTTCAATCCACAGTTCACAATAGAGCTGAGCTATGAAGGCAACTATTTTCTACCCTGTGTGATTCTATTTAAACTCTTCCCTTAGCCTTAGAATTCAAAAACATTCACACACCAAATATTTTAGGACTGCACAGTTCTCAGTCATCCAGATCACTGGATATTAAGCAGCTGATAGTTTAAGGCCACTGAGTTTACTGTTCAGTCTTGGAAGACATTTCTCCACTGATCCAAATAGGCTCTGTGGCATCCTGTGGCAGTGGCCTTGAACTTTGACTGCTAGAGATCCAACGACCTGGATGATAGAGAAACTTAATTTTCAACAACACTAACTGTTGCCTGATGGCCAACGGTCATTGGAAAGCCACGGCGGAAAGGGTGAACAAACCGGGCCATTGAGTGAGTTGTGAAAAAACACAAAACCAGAAGACTTTATTGTCATCGTATTTTCACACCCAAAATTTTGACACGGGAGAACATGCAAAATCCACAAAGAAAGGATCAGGGTCTGTGTGGGATTCAAACCCATGAGGACACAGTGCTAACCATTGTGAGAAAAACTGTGGCACTGTGCCGCCCAGTTGGAACCAGTTATAATCACTGCCTCTAGGCAGATCAAATCATTTTTGTGACTTTTTCTAGTCACAGAAAACAAACTTTCCATTTTATCATATGTGATGAAATCGTATGTTTCTATGGGAATGATCAATACTTCATATTGGTGAAAATACCTTGATGATGTTCTGCAGAACTTTCTCGTTGATGACAGCTTTATGACAAGCTGTTTTATGGTACAGATCCACCACAACCTCCAAGGAGCGCTCAGCAAAGGGCACGTAGTTTAAGGCAACCCATTCTGCCTGCAGAGCCAAGAAGATTAAACAAGAGAAACATGGGAATGGACATCAGTCGAAAACATAAAAAACCAAAACAACTTCATTGCTGTGCTTTGGCAGAGCCACATTCAGTCAGTTTTAAAGGCACACATTGCATGAGTAAGTGCCATCCAATTTATTTCAATGCAGAGTGTATTTGTTTGCTTAAGTTTTGTCTGGCTTATAGGAGTGCCCCATTTCAACCAATGACTTGATGCCACAAAGTGTGTCTTTAAGCATACAAACAGAACAACACATGCTCATACGGACAGCACCAAAACACAAAATCAACTTAAGATGGCCTGCACACGGCTTTGCACACAGATCCATAACCACCAGTTAGTGACAGGCAAAGGGGAGCAGCATGGAGTGAGTGCGTCTTAGATGAGATGTGAGAGCCTACCATGCGGTCTGATAGCTCAAGTACCACAGGTAGGTCGTCACGGTTCAGCACAGCTTGGTACAACTATAAAGGGGGCTGAAGAAGATACTGGAACTCACCGGTGCAAACAGCTGGATCTAAAATGGTTATCCAGTGAGTAGTCCCAGGAAACAGAATGAAAGAAGATTGCAATTAAATTGGTGCTTTAAGTTGTATTGAATTTGCAATGGCTTGTTGGCTAAATGAGATGCCTGTCAAGATCCAATAACTGGGCCTGACTTGAAAACACTCACTCCTAGTACTGCAGACATTTGAGGCCATCTGAAAACATTGTGTAAGTGCCAGCAAGGCAATAAAGACCACCCATTACGTCTGTTTGGCTGGGTGGGAATTCTGTTGACCCTCACAATTAAACAAGTTAAACAGATTCAGATCAACAAAAGTGTCCAGTTTGAGGCTGAGTCTGGGCCCACCTACAGCACTAACAGACTGACAGTCAGGATTTGAGACAGGAAGTGCACAAGGCTAGCATTCATTGTAGCATAATTATTCTAGCCTGCCAATGTTATATCAAGACATCTCTCCCAATAGGCATAGCAGCTGCTGGATTTTATTACTCCATGGAAAGCTACTTTTAGGTTTCCAGAACAGCAATGTGCAGCAATCACACTGATTTTAGAGCAATGTTGTGAAAAGGCTATAACGGTCTTAGGAGGAGAAATATGATTTCTTTTTGGTAATCTATCACTGGGCTCCTTTGACAAGGGGATTTTAGATCATTTTAAACCATGTTTGAACTGAAGAGAAGCTAATAAATATCTCTGACATGCAGCCAGCAACAGGGGCAAGCATGAGGGACAGAATGTGAGGAAGAAATGGCTCAGGGCTGCTGATATGGGTCTGAAAGTAGCTGTCAATCTCTACACGAGGACCACACTGAAGGGGGAGGGACGGGAGGTGCTTCATGACCATCAAAGAGAAAATTATGATATTGCTGAGAGAAGGGCGATGAATAACAGTACACAATGCACTGTACAACAGTTTTAAAAGAATTAAAACGAAACAAAACTGCAAACACAAACAAATGCTCTATTCCATTTCCCCTACCTGGTTGTATTTGGCATTGGCCACATGCTTGGTTTCCATCTTGCCATACTGAGGAGGCTTGCAGGAAAACTCCACGAAGAGTAGCAGCTGTTCAAAAATGGCTGGGTACATGACCTGCAGGTTCTCCGGGCCGACACAGATGGCCTGCAGCAGGGAGGGAAGAGAGGAACAAACACTGCTGACATCCACCAGGGGACTGCATATTGCATAATTTACCACAAAGACTCATTACTTCCTAGGACGCACAACAGAAAGAAATGACTACTGGCCCATAATGAGGAGAATGGTCGGCCTTTCTCAAGGCAACAATATTCACAGTGGAATTAAAATCAAATCAATTGGAGATCAAATTTGTTCTATTTAAATAAGTCAAATGGAAATACAGACAAAATAAAGTCAGTTGTAGTATTAGTATATTGGCAGAGGCCTCATGGGATAAACAACACATTTAAGTCTCAGTGCTGCACTGAGATACCCATTCAATAACCATGCCCTTCCCACCATTAATTCCTCTACTGGCTCTTTTGATTTTGTATGCTACACAATGTGCTGGTTTATATTGAATTCTTGAAACTCCTCTTTGGAAGCCATATTTTGTTTGCTATCTATATGTATGTCAGAAGTGAACTGCTTTCTACAGCCCACCTTCTGCAAAACATCCAAAGCAGTGAGTACAGCTTCCTGCAGGCTGGTGAGCACAGCCTCAGTATAGGAAGGGAGGATGAAGGGTGAGGCATCACTGCTGATAGGCACAGACACAGCCCCATGGAGGATGACCCCAAGTTTCCTCAGATCCTCCATACTGAAACCAGCTTTGATGTGCTGGTAGAGTGCTGGGAAAATCTGGATAAGTGCTGTGAGGAATGGCTGGCTGGGGATGAAGGACAGTTTATCTGTTGTGCCACTAGGTGGCCTGGTGCTGTCCATTCCTGTTCGATACCATGTGTTCCATGCAGACCACCACAATGCAGAGTCCTCTAAGGCTGACTCCTCTCCTGGGGGAGGTGCCTGCAGTTCAGCTCCATTGTACCGCGTCAGCCGCTCGACCAGGGAATCTGAACGCACCAGGGGTCTGCCAGGTCCAGAGGCTGAGAGGGGGTCAATGAGTACTGGAGGAACACCCATGGCAGCAAGAGCGTCAGCAGATTTGTCAGAGTCTTTAACAGGTGTGACGATCTGTAGGATCTCTTGAAAGCTCTTCAGGGCAGCCAGAGAGACCTCATTGTTCTTGCTGAGGGCAGCTGACTGAATGTGGTCCAGCAGAATCTCCCATGCCTTGAAGAAGTCACCTACAGATACACAGAAAAATGATGGGAATGTGTGAAATAAAATTATGGCAGTTCTAACAGTAGCTTGTAATGCTACAAGCTCTCCAGTTGAGGAGCCAGACGTTGTTCTTACTTCAATATATTTAATTAAGTCTTCGCCAAGGAGAAGATTGTATAGCACACACAGAGGTATTGGTACATAGTTCTGAATAAAGGAGGTGACAGCAAAAGTTTAAGTAGTCTCAAGGTTATTACAGGAATGTGTTTTGTCTTGAGAGGTAGTTGTTTGGACTACAAAATGGGGTCATGATATTCTCTACATGCAGCAAGGAGAAGACAAGGTCCCAGGATAAATGTGACAAGGGTCTCAAGGTAATAGTAAAAGATCTTTATGGACCTGGGAAAGGGTAAATATGAACACGTTTAATCATACATTAGTATCACATATGACCTAGGACACCAAACAGCAACTGGAGGCTCTTGTATTTCTACACTAATGCACTGAGTAAGGATTTTCCATGACACCTCCTAAAAATAATTTTATGTGTAGCAGGCTGACGTGTCTATTATCGACCACCTCTATGAAACGATTTAACATTTCAATATGAAATTGTTATGTATAATTTTGTGGTGTGTGGCAAAGCACTGTAATAATGTGTGCATGTCTGTGAGATGACAGAATCAAATGAAGAGACACCATCGAAATGTTGGTTTTCAAGAGAATTGTAACTGTCTCCAAGTAGAACCCTTTTGGACACTTTCGACCAAAACTTAAATTCAGAAGTCTGACATTCTCACGGTCTTTCTATAAATACATAATTCAACAAATCAACTGGAAAACTTGTTTAAGCGACCTTGGGTCTCATGAAAGGTGCAAAATAAATTTCAGTCATTATTATTATTATTATTATTAAATGTTTTGTTCACTTTACCATGACCATCACCTCATAAACAAAGAAAATTTTGTTGGTGCCAGGTAGAAAAACTAATCCACGTTATACACCAGCTACATAGACAGAGTATCACAGAGCGGTAGTATTAGTAAGGATATTTTTCATGACTCACTTAACTGCTGGAGGAGATATCGCCTCGTGTTGAAAATGCGTGCCACGCCCGCTAGAGTCAAAACCCAAGTCTCAGCCCATTGTTTCTCAGCTGTGTCACGGGAGTGGTGGATTAGGATGTTCCCCCCACCAGATTCAATCTTCTCCTTGTCTGCCGTGGTGGACGAACTTCTCACGCAGTCCAACAGGTGGAACAGGACCTAGTGGTAAAACCGAGATATTTCAGGCTGCAGCAGTTTCTGACACACAGTGCATATTTGCAAATTTGACTAATCAATTTACAGAGCTTCAAAAGACAGAATGTTTAGAACATAGCTGTCTTAATCCTTGAACACAAAATAAAAATAAAAATTCTTTCGTGCTACCTTCCACACCACAATATGCCAGGTTGGCTGCTGCAGTAGGGTCCCGTGGGCTGCAATGGTGGAGAACAATGTCTGCCCAGCACTTTTACGCACAGCAGGCCGTGGGTCGACACACAGCTCGCCCAGCTTGGCGTACAGGCACAGCCACAGGCAATCAAATGGAGGGGCAGGGTGGAAGGGCCTGTTCAGAGTCTCTCCTTTCTCCTGGGCCTGCTTCTGCAGAGCTTCTTCCTCCCTCTCCAGCTCCTGTGTGATGGCTTCTCCTCTTTGGAAGAAGTAGTCCGAGATGTTCCACTGTGGCAAAAAGGCAGGCGGGGGTGTGGAGTGAGGGCATTAAATGGAGAGGGAGGTAAGTAAAATGCCTGTGCCGGTGCTGCTATCTTATTACCATGAATTAATCTCACAGGAACTACCACACTCCAAGAGAAACAATTCTGCAAAACACTGATCATTATCAGCTCTTGCATGTCCTGAATACTGTACAGCTTGAGCATAAAATGTTAGAGCACCAGTTTTGTGTAATATTAAACAAAATACTACTAGTATTAAAATATACAATGTAATGCTTTGATATTATTTAGATGTTTTAGTGGTCAAACTACTCTAGCAAAGAGTCGGACCTCTCATTCCTGGACAAACAACAACATACTGTAAATAAGGTGGAAGTTATTATTTTTCCTCTTATGTTTGCTGAGCATACAAGCTCTTTGTCAGAAATGTCCTGCTTCATGTTTGTTATTATACACATCCACACCTGGGAAAGTTAAATCACAATCTTATACTGCTGGCCACTGAAAACCCTGGTAGACTTGGTAATAAATGCAACAGTACATCATCTACTATCTCACCAGTAGACCGATGGAGGTGAGGCTGATGTTGAGTTCCTGGTTCTGCAGGCCGAAGCTGCCGGCTACATCCACAACAATCTGGAGGCACGTGCAAGGCATGGTGGGTAGGAAGTCTGTAACCACCAACTGCAGGCACTGGAAGGCAGTTCGGATCAACGACTCGCTAAAGGAAAAAAGAAACATGGTTGTTGAGACCTACAAGGCAGAGGTTTTCAGTTTATTTTCATGAATTACGTGTACCATGAACCATAGAAACAGAAATTCATAAGAGCTCTCACTAAAAGTAAAACGCAAATATTTTTTTTGCGTTTTCCACCCCTCTTGTTATGTTCTCACCCTTGATCATTGCGGATGGCCCCTATGACACCCAAGACGAGGGGCCAGCCAAGCCCCAGGCCGTCCCCCTGGTTCTGGAGGATCTGCAGGACACACTCCAGCTGTTTCTGCCGAATGTCTGCATGCAGCACGTTGGACAACTCCTTCAGTGGGTTCAGCAAGAGAAGCTGCAGCCGCTTGAGGACGCAAAGAGGAAAACATGAACTTATTATTATAAGTCACAAATCATACCAAAAAAAACCAGGAAGATATCTGTGCATTTCTATCATCAAAAGTTAATTGTGAGTATCAAACTGAACTGCATTAATCACATGTTGTTCTGAAAGAATCTATGTTGCTTGCATAACCCCAGTTCTCTGAGTCCCAAGGATGAGTATAGCTCCATCCTCCATCTTGCTCAAAAGGTATGACATGATCTAAAACATTATTTACACGGTGCACTCTTTGCCTCACATCACACAACCTCAAGTGACAGTAGACTATTGTAAACATGGAGACATCATATTCTGTGGCTATAAAGGTGTGACCATTGACACAGGGACTGGAGGACCAACAAAGTTATTTTTTCCAATTCGGTTTCATCGGCACTCATATAGTTTTGGTTACAGAATGTAGCAACAATGCAGCAGCGAATCTGCAATATGTTTTGCTACTGTCAGCCTATTAGCAATCAAGCAACGTTTTCTCTCTCTCAGCGTGTTATCTACGTTATATTGAGAGGCTGTGGTGGCTATTGTCCACCACTGAATAGTTGCAATGTTTTTTTTTTAACTAAACGATTTATTATCTTGACCATTAAATAAAGATGTCCTCATTGTCTGCAAAATCGCACTAGCTACAGTATGACAAACTTACATCACAGTTTTTCATACTGTATAACATTAGTCACTTGTGTAAGATGGTTGGTTACCGTCGTATTACTTCACAGATATGCGTTGCTAAAAGCTTGCAGATACTGAGAAGCCTCGAGGAGGTCACTGCACTATTCATTCTTATAGGACAGCCATCATTTTAATGGCTGTGTGTTGCCCTATTAACCTACACACAGGCCTTCTGACACCTTCTAGATAAGCTCTGCGGCATTGCCTTTATCTGTCTGACTATGGTGAAGGTCACAAACTGTGTGTGGAGGTGGTTGATAGAGAAATTGACTGTGACATTTCTGTTTCCAACATTTTGCAGCGACTCATATCTAGCATGGCTCACACTGCAAACACATTTCTTAAATGGCAGCATTACAAAAAGCAAATACTACATTATGCAAGGGTCACGCCATAGAGAAACCAAACAATAAAAACATCAAATACTGTGTGTTAGAATATTCATTTATCAAACTGAACTGCAAGGTACTGAGATATGGTTTGTTTCTGATTTGTGCTCAGTGATTTTATGCATGTAAAGTTATTTCTTATAATAAACTTTCTATTTTTTGCGTTCCTGATCATATGCTGACAGACATACTTTGGTAGTCCTTCATTACCTGATTGTGAGCCAGCGGAGGGTCGTGTTTGTACGCCAGACCAGCTTTGATGAGGGCAGTCAATGCCTCGGCTCCCCATTCTCTCATCCTGGAGTTGGGGTGTTGGCAGACCTAAAGAACACATCACACATACACACAAAAGCAGACACACACAGACACATGGCCACACACACGGGCGTGGAGAGACATCAGACAACAGAAAATGTGAGTGTGTGTGTGTGTGCACAGGTAGATGTTCATGTATGCATTTGCCAAGACAGATTTGATGCTATTCTGATGGTTTAAAACATGGTTTCCCAGCAGTGGTCACAGTGGATGGATGTGAAACGAGTGGGTGTATTAAACCACAGACTGTGTGAGAGAGGCCGAGATCCCTGTGCAAACAGGTTTGCAGAGGCAGACAGTGTAATCATGAAAGCCAGTATAGATGTACATGGAGGCCAGGCTCATCAGAAAAACAGTTCATCTTAGATTCAATCCAATGTGTAGTTGGGCTGCACGATTTTGCCGAAAACCTTTATTACATTGCAATGTCAACAATATCAACAGTTATTATACGTGGATCTCTGATAGTTTCTATTCTACACAAAGTACATGGAGTAAATTAAGCAGAGAAGTGGCAAGTGACATTATTTAATAAATTGATTTCGCTCATTTTCATATTACGCTTTCGATTTTAATTAATTTGATTAATTGTACAGCCCTAGTCTGTAGTGAGATTGTTCCTCTGAATTTTGTCTATATGGCTGTAAACTTGGAAATATTTGCAATGCTAAAAGGGGATAAAGTGAGACTATGGCAATGCCATTTAGATGCATAGGCTGTTCCCCTTCTGAACCCAGATGGTCCATGTGTATCTATACAATCATTGTACTTCCATAGCTCTGCATATTGATCAGTGCCTTACAGTTTAATCTTTATAATAATCTACATATGTACATAAAGGTATAATAAAGGTGATATCACATATCAGAACTGAATTTGAATCGAAACAAGCTTGCAAAGAAAGATAAGCATAATTTTATCAAAGCATACAGCAGTTTGCAGACGCAGCTTCAGATTCTGCTTCTGGGACAAATCACAGCTCAACATTGCAAATGGCACACAAAAACAAGTTAAATTTTTTTTTAAATAAATTGTAAGAGCAAATTAACTTGGGAAACATTCTGACACAGCCTCTCGACTCCAACATGTTGATGCCAGACTGAGAGGGAGAGAACAGAGGGGAAAGAAGAGATGGAAAACAGTGATTAGGGAGGTGGGAGTCCGAGCTTACCTTCTGCAAAACAGACAGGAGTGCAAAAGAGAGGGGAGATAGAGAAAGACAACATGAAGAAACCCATTCTCCAAACACACGTTACACACTTCCCTTTCAGATATGAACACACAATTGCACTACTACACCTGCTTTGACTTTGTCAAAAGGTAGCATTTGCTTCTACACTTCCATGTACTCCTGAAGCAGACGTTGCTATCTCCATACTTCAAAATGCAGCACATGCTAATTAGAGTTAACATTAAAAAGTAATTTTAAAAAAAAACCCACTGTTAATCATTAAAAATCACTGTATGAATGTATACGTTTATTTATCTCACCTTAACATTTCTACATTTCTACTTTAGGAGCTCATGTGCTTGATTTCCATGGGAAAAAGCAGCATCATAAGAGCCGTGGTTTTGGCTAATAGATCCAAAAGGGTCTGACAGAAAGGACCAATTACTTTGTCATTATCCTAGTTCCTAACTTTCATTATTTTGAGGGCTTTGTTCCAACTCTTCAACTAGATCTCCAATGACATCAAATTTTTAAAAAAATTAAGAGGATTGCTAGTAAATTTAGAGAGATTTTGAATGAATTATGTTAAGATCTTAATTCTCATCTGCCAAGCTACTTTAACTCTAAGTAGATGTAATAGTACCTCTAGTAAATGACCCGTCAGAGGTCTCCACAGGATCTCAATACGATCCATATTGACCAAGCCGGTCTCCAGCAACTTGGCCACTGCAAACAGTGATGGTTCCTGCAACAAGGACAAGAAAACACAGACTATTACTACGATGAATACCCAACTTATCTTTCTTATCAGCTGCATATTACGTACTCTGTATGTATTCTATGCATAAAAGAGTGCTTTAGTAAACATTAGAGAATGCTTAGAAAACTGTGCTACTCATGTTCACAACTGTTGCAGATGGAATAGTATAAGAAAACTGCTATACAAACGCAATTATCCAGAAGAAATAAGCAATAGAATTTCCTATCCGGAAATTTACATAAATGTACAACTCAAAATATCAGTGAATCAATACATACAGTATAATTGATACATTAAGTCGTACCTTATTGTTTCCGTAAGCCATTTCCATAGCTTCCATGGAGAGCGAACAGAGAGCGTTGATCAGGTGATGTAGGGACACATCATCCAGGTACCTAGATCATGCAAAGAATGTTTACACAATTTGTATATTTTACATTGCATATAAGGATGCTTTCAAATGCTAACTATTAAGCTCTTTAAAGGAAAACACTGTAAGAACACAGAAATTAAGCACCCTCCAATAATACTTGTTCAGATGAACAATCAGAATAGAAAAAAGACTCAAGCTTGAGAAGTCATCATTTTTTCTGCCTACAAGCATTATTTTGAAGTAGTATCATTAGGTCTGAAATATAAAATCTAACCACAATCTACTTCACTGTCCTTCACATATATGGTTTTCTTATTAAACAGCTCCACACCTACAACCTCACAACTTGGGAGCCTCTGATCATGTCCACATGGCATAGGCATATTTAATTACAGGTTGCACACCGAGCCTTCAGTTTCACAGATTTTTGCCCTTACTGAGAGCTCTCAAACAGTCTGGACAGGATGTTGGAAATGACAGGCAGGTCAGTCATCACAGCAGTGGTCAGCACCTGCTTAGAATAAAGGCACAATCACATACAGTTAAGCTCACAAGCTTCAACAGTGAGCGAGAAACTTACAATGTATGCTCATATGTGCGAGTATATATTTGTGTTAGTGATGGCCACAGCTACACTAATACAGTATATTAGAAAACGCACCGTACTGGGTCCCTCTGCAGCTCGGCCAGGTTTCAGGGCACCACCGACCCCTGGCTTCAGCCCCAGGATCCATACTAAGTGCTGCAAGTGAAAGTCAACAGCTGAAGGAGCATTGTGAGGAGAGAAAACTATAACCACACCAAATGACATGGTTGTGCAATGTGGGCTCATTTGTATGAATGAGCATTTGTCTATTTAACAATTTGAAATTATGTCCACCTTGTATCATATGAAAGTAAAATTTGTCTGTAGGAAGTGAAGCAATCACTCACCACAATATATTTGAAAAGATACAATTTATGAAGATCATACAAATGCTTTGGCTTCCGAACCTCCGCTTAACTTTTTTTCTGCTTTTGATTAAGCAGCCTAGGGTTAGTTGAAATGTAATGTTTTCCGCATGGTGACACAGAGCAAATGTAAGGCAGCCAAAAAGCAAAATGTTTCACTAAAACACAGATAACATATCAGTGAGTAAAGAGGTTTTCAAAATAAACACTTCTTCACACAAAAGAAGTGTGAGAATATTGACTACTTTTCCTCACCTTCCAAGATGGGGGTGTGAGTAAATGTCTATGTGTGCATATGCAATATGAGGTGGCAGCAGTACCTGCAGTGTAGCCAGTACCAGCTGCCAGGACGTGCCCAGCACGGCCCCGTGGCAGTGGGCCAGGTTCAACAGGGTTCGCATGCACTGGATGTTCTTAGCAGTCAGCTAGAGGAGGGACACACACTTACATTACATTTCTACCATACGGAAATTATAATCATTCATGAAAAAGCTGGGAGATTTCACAGAGTAGGAGCTAAGAGAGGAGAGAAGATATTTATTAAAGATCACACTGTGTCCTTACCACCACTGTGCCCTGGGGCTGGGCGGCAAGTGGCTGTCCCACAGCCACCACCTGCTGATGGGACTCACTGGAGGGGCTGATAATCTGAACGCTCTGACCCTGGATTGAGTAGGCTGTGGAAAACAAAGACACACACATACTGTATGTAAATCACTTGCCAACCAACATTAAGCAGGAGTCTCGATGAGAATTGGTAAGGCACACAGATTTTGTAACAAGCTTACAACATGCAAGAAAAGCTTTCTTAATTAACTCTGAGACAAACATCCATTGCTTCAAGGTAATATGCAAATGGTCAGTGTCTGAGCATTTGCTTTGAGGGCATACAGTATCTGTGTTTAGATGTTGGCGTGTGTATGCATTCCCCAGATAAATGTTTCCTTGGAGTTCCTAATTAAAAGCCACAGTATACAGTTATGAGAGTAGAGCATTAGGGACACATTGAGTTCTAACAGTTCACATGATAAGCAAAGCAGTCTGTGTCTAACCATATGGTAGATGAGGAGAGCTCACTAATGTAACATTTACACACATGACCAGAGGGCTGAGAGCCATCAGCAGGCTTGTAGCATGCAAAATTTCACTTCTCACATCTGAGGAAGCACAATTCTTAGCTGTGTGAGGTACATTTAAGGCACGAACACACAAACAATGTTTTCAATGAACTGTTTAGCACAGCTTTCAGCTGCAGTCGTACCCTTGTTAGAGAGGTTGGCGGCATTGCTGCTGAGAACAGTCAGTGCATAGTGCGGCGGCAGAGAGGCCTTGCAGATGGCTGTGATGAAGGCATCACGTGGAGTCACCAAGCCCAGACGACCACACAATGAGGCCATGGTCAGTTCTGCTTTCAGGATGCTTTCTGTGGCTGTCTCATCAGTGCTAAAAGGGAAGGACAAGAGGGAGTAGAGGAGTAGGAGGCAGAGAAGAGTTGGGTCTACTTTCTACAGTACATCTTATTGTATCCCTTTGTTAGCAAATTAATCCATGATGACTAAATTGATGCCATCAGTGGTACTTCCTGTATTCCTGATTTCTGTATTATAGAAAGAAAATCATTCTGACACATTTACATTTATTGTTTTCATCTGTAAAATGCAAATATCTACCAACAACTTCATGGATCCCTTTACAGTACAATTTTAGGATTGAATCCCATATGTGTACATCTGACTGCTGACTGCAAAACGGTGTGTGAACTTACCTGGCGTCCAGCAGTAGAGACAGTGCGGCCAGTAGACCACACCAGCAGGCACTGACCATCTCCTCCCACACCAGATGGGCTCCTGAACAGAAATCCAAAACATGAACGATTTGAATAACTTGTTCATTTCAGTTTGGACTTTATTACTTGGTGAACATCAACAAAACAATTATGTATTCGTGCTTATATTTTTTTAGATCACTCAGGATTCTGTTAAATGCAGTAACTATATAGGCATTGGTGTCAACATGTTGCAATTTCATTTTTAAGTTTCATAAAAAGTTAGTTTTTAGCACACATCTAATGTGACCTAAGAGAATATTTAAATATCATTTGTACCTTCCCCTTTTCTTCAGTTCTTTCTATTGATCATAAAACTTTCATGTATTCCATCTTAACATTGCACTATACAGTATTATACATACACCCTCACAATAGTACTACATTTTCAGAGTCCTCAAGTCCTCTCCCCACAGTTTCCTCTCTGCCTCTCCTTACCAGGTTGGGGCTGCCACTGCTGGTCGGGGTGAACTTCCCTGAATTCAGCAGCCACCTCCTCCTCCATGGACAGCTCCCTTTCAATCATAGAAGTGATGCCCCTGACCAGGTCCAGCAGAGCACTAAACGCCACCGACATGGCATAGCCCTCTGGGATGGACGGTGGTTCCACTTTGTCCAACATTTCTAGACTGGAGGATGGAAGAAAGGGATGGAACAAATGTGTGGAGGTTAAAGTATGCATAGAGAGATGGAGCTGAATTTTGTCAGCGAATTAGCATGGGAGTGTCTTACAAAGTTTTAAAGTCTAAGTTAAATCTAAATCAAGTCACAAATCTGCATACAACTCCATGTTCAGGCACTTTACAACTTTGGGTGTGTGAGCTAAACAACACACCAGAGAACATGGTCAGTTTTTGAAATGAGTCGATGCACCAGAAATAAGGGTCAGAACTTTGTATGTGTTTCAGAGGAAAGCAATCTTGTTCTGCAGAAATTTTGCTGGATACAGCTCAAACATTATAATAGAAGAATGAGCAATATATCATATGTTCCATCTTCAAAGAAAATGAAGATGAAATCAAAGGTAAATCATGCATGTCTATGCTGTAGTAACACTTACTAAGTTGCCTTGGCGCTACCCTGGACACTGACAGTCATTAGTGGAATCCAGGTACCGCGGTATTCAAAGGCAGCTTGGGTCGTCAGACTGCCACTGATCCCTCCTGCCCCAGGAACGCCCTGTGCGGTGCCCTGGGCCCCTGAGCCAGAGCCACCTAGACACATAGAGGAGCGTAAGTGGGAGGGGAGTGAAATGAAAGAGGCAGAGGATAAAATACACAATGTAAAAAAAAAATGCTTTCAAAACTACAGAACTTTATGAACATACACTATTATTAACAAAAAATAAAGGACTTTTCCCAGCAATCCTGGATGCTGCATAAGTCAGGTTTTCCCACTCTAGTAGTAAAACATAAAATATACATTTCACTAGAAAATATCTTAAATCTGAGAATTTGGGTAGTATGGTGATCTGTGAACTGACCAGCTGGTGCACTGACAGCAGCAGTGTTGCCTGCATTGGGGATAATGAAGAGGGATTGGATGAAGGAGCCCAAAGCGTTGACGATGTCTCTGAACACTTTAGTGGAATGCTGTTTCATGTCGTACGACTGGCAGAATGAACTGTAAAACGACAAAAACAAAGAAGATTGTAAGAGGTAAGACATGGCACAAACTGGCCGTTGAGGTGGTCGTAGAGTACGGGGACATGGTAAAAAACCTGTTTTTAAAAATCTGTTTTAAGATGTAATTTCGACCAAGTTTTAGCCACCAACTTTGATTATAATTAAAAGAAAATTCTATTACTGGGCTGAAATAATTTCATTGTTTGAAGTGCAGTTTTTTTTAAGAAATGGTGTTTACCATCTTCCAAGCAAGGCCAAGCACTGCATTGATATTAAACACTGTCTCACCCCTTTGGTAGAGTTTTTCGGTTTTCTTAGGGAAACAGATCGGAAGAGCACACGTCTGAACTC
>OMOW01034378.1:1621-17777 GCA_900312555.1 Lamprogrammus exutus
TTGTCTGTCCAATCACATGGGAAATCATCTGATGATTTCCCATGTGATTGGACAGACAAGGCTCAGACTAAGGAGTCACATGGACGCAGGACTGGCTGCATCATTTTCCTGGGAATGCCAGGATCCACCTCAATTTCTGAAAAACCCCACGTGGAGATGTGTAGGAAAATAAAAAAAATCAGTCAATTCATCATCCTCATCAGTCATTAGCGTGAAATTTAGATTTATTTTTTTTAAACAAGAGAAGTTAAGGATTATCACCTTCATAACTACCTCTTTAGACACAGTTTTTTCCTTTAAGTATTATTGCAGCAATAATAATCAGTTATGAAATAAAAGACAGAATAAATGCACTGATTCAGGACAGGACAAGTTTGTTGATTTTTTTTTGTTTCACATACATTTCTTACTTAATCATTACATTTTTTTGTCTTTCAAGGGCAAAATACATAAGCACAGAGTTGGGAATGCGTGAGCGGCTGTTTGTTGGCGTCCTGACATCCAAAAACACCATGAATACCCTGGGTGTAGCTGTCAATCGCACCATCAGCCATCACCTGGACACCGTGGTCTTCTTCACCGGCATGCGCAACCGCAAAGTCCCTCATGGCATGTTTATAGTGTCTCATGGAGACGAGCGGCTGATATGGAACATGTTTCAGACAATCAAATATATTTTAGACCATTACATCAACGAGTACGACTGGTTTTACTTCGTCCAAGATGATGCTTACACAGAAGCGGACAGGATCAAAGCGTTGGTGGATCACCTGAGCATGGATCGAGAGCTTTACATGGGCAGCCCTGAGGAGTTCATCGGTGGAGAGATGGAGGGGAAGTACTGCTATGGAGGGTTTGGGTACCTCCTGTCACGTACCTTGCTTCTTAGACTACAACCCTTCCTAGAGAACTGTAGGAACGACATCCTGAGCGCCAGGCCCGACGAGTGGCTTGGGAGATGCATCATTGATTACACCAGCATCAACTGTCTCAATGAATTTGAGGTAAGTTAAGTGTTTTTGGAAGAAGCACATGGTCACCTCACATAGTTTTTCTATATGTTACATTTGTAAATACGTTTTATGGCACTGCTTTGAAGTGATTCTCGGGTGATTTTACAAAATGTAATGATTTTTGGGGAAATTACCCTGAAGTAGGTCACTGACTTTGTGTTTTTTTGGTAAGTTTTGTAAGTGGAACCACAGAACATGATCCCTGGAATATGTGGAAAAGCCTCTAAAAGCTGCTCTACATGAAATTATAAGTTTAGTTAGATACTAATATGTTCACCATTGCCTCAGAAAGTGTTTTCCTATGACAATTTACCCTGAAACAATCATATTTTCCATGGATTACTATCCTATACCAACTCCTTGATGCCACACAGAGAATGTGGTAGAGATAAACTGTATAGGCAAAGCGTTGTAAGGAAAAACGGTACCCAAAAATAATTTATTTCACAAGGCGAAACCATCATTATAGCATAACACAGTTTTATTTGGGAATCCACAAGATATGTTTAGCTTTTATTGTTGCCTGCACAACTTCTATTTTCTATCTCAGGTTTCCATAAAGGTCCATTCGAAGGCCTGTGGACTATTGCCAAAAATGCTCCAAAACTGTGTCAGTGACCTAGTTCAGACGTAATTTCCCTGGAAATCATTAACTTTGAAAATTGCTTCAGTATCATTTAAAATAATGATATATACTTTTCTTAATCTGGGGAACTTTTTCTCAGCTTGTGATATTATGCTTGGGGGGTGGGGGCGTATGCAGAGTGTCTTGGGAAATGAATGAGCAGCTACAAAGACAGAAATTCTCAGAAAACTGCCATTCAGAAACAGCTGTGTGATGGGTTTCAGGGGTCTCATTCCAACATATAACAAAACCGTCAAACCAGAAATCATACGTCCCCTCTGGGACAGCACTTAAAATTGACAGAAAGCTCGGCTATATAAAACTGTAATGACTGTGTCGGAACAAAGGCGGCATTTGTATTACAGAGAAGATTGCTGATACCCTTTAGCCTTTTTTTTTTTTTACAACTCCACATGGTATGCTATATAAGTAAACGAGTAGAGTGCAGCTGAGCAGTCTTGCTTAGCTTCAATGGTGTGAAAATCCCCTGTGGGTCAACATGCTCTGCTCCTGTAATGTCATTAGGATTTAAGGTCAAACAGCTCGAAGGGACCACGGCTGCACCGGTGTCTGTTCAGGCAAACGACCCCATTGTAGCTTCCATTCAGCATAGTTTGTTTTTTCTGTGATAAATGTTGAGGTCCGTTTCAACATTTAATGGAAGTTTAATACACAAGAGAAACTCATTCATACTGTGCACTCGCTGGCCTACATGTCACCACTGTTCACTGTTTCCATTTTCTGTCCCTTGGCCAGCAGTCAAAGGGGAAACCATCTTGTGTGTGAGTTGAATGTCTAACAAACGTCCTGAGTCAGAGGAGAGGGATTGCGCAGAAACAGGGGAAGTTGAAATAAAAACCTGTCGTGGGTAAATGTTTAATACAGAGCCACACGTCAGCTCTGCTAATAGTCTATTGATGACAATTAGGTACAGGCAACGCTTCACTAAGTGCACCCCCGAAAACTGTAGGCTGTTGGCAAACATTTGCAAGACATGGTGGTGGCCTGAGTTATCTGTTCCTTTTAATAGCTTGATCAGATTAGATTCACTATTTTAAAACAACTCAAGCTTCTTAAGGGGTTACTGTGTTTTAGTTTAAACCATTCAGTACATTTACATGGGCATTAAAACACCGATTAAACTCAGATTAAGGCAATAAATCAGATGTTGTGTAAACACCATAATGTGGTTTAAATTGGCACAAATCGGAGTAAGCTTACTCCGACGAACAGACCTCGATTATGCCTTTAAAAATCTATTTATTCAGGCGCGTAAATATCGTCTAAGACAGGTCTGCATTCATTTCCTATTAATTCCAACCAGGAACACATCTTACTCGCATTTTTGCCTTAAACGCAGTACAGACAAATAATTGTAGAATATAGTGTGCATGTAAACCGGTCTAATGTTGATCACTATGATATTAAAAGTATATAAATTCATAACTACCATTTTTTAGTCTTTTAATTTGATGCTGAATTAATTATTTATCAACATCAACAGGAATTAAATTATATAAGACAAAGTATAAATCAAACCTCTTGTACCAGAAGCAAGTTCTTGCTACTGAAGGTGACCACAATAATAGGATTCTGTTCTTACAATGTGAATCACTATCTCAGTCTTGCAACTATTGCCACACTATTTACAGTGTAAATGAGTCCAAGATGTTGCCCCAGATAGTGTGTCATGGAAGCAGCAAAGCAAAACAAGCAAGCTTGGAATAAGATTGGGCATGTTTGTGTCAAATCAGGTTGAACATGTGATGTGTGTGTTTTCTCAGGGTTTTCAGTACTACCACTATGAGCTCGGAAAAAACTCTGATCCAAGTAAAGAGCAGAGTGAAGAGTTTAAGAAAGCTCTGACCGTCCATCCAGTGTCTGACCCTGAACAGATGTACAGGCTGCACAAACACTTCACACAGATTGAACTAAAGAGGACCTATGATGAGATTGCTAAGCTGCAGGTAAGCTGATTCTAAGTGTCTCAAATCACCCACTGTTCAGTCAAAACTAAAACCTTGGCTTCCCTCTGCTCGCCTCTCGTGCGAGTTCAAAACACTGCATTGTTGTCGTTTACAATTACCATCATTGGTGTTACCTAGTGTCCATTCCTTCTTGTGTTTCCACAGGAAGAAATAAAGAATGTGAGTGTGGTTGCTTTTGAGGGCAACCGCACTGCCCAGTGGCCAGTGGGGATCAGTCCACCTTTTGAGCCTAAATCTCGGTTTGAAGTTCTGAGGTGGGAGTACTTCACAGAGGACGAGATTTATTCATGCGTTGATGGCTCTCCAAAGTGTGAGCTGCGTGGCATTGATCGCCTAGATGTAGCTGACGTCATCGACATAGCCATGGGAGAACTAAACAAGAAGTACAATCCTGTTCTACACCTGAAGAAGCAGCAGCTAATCAATGGTTACAGGCGCTTTGACCCCACCAGGGGCATGGAGTACGCTCTGGACCTTCAGCTGGAGGTGGTCAACCAGAAAGGTCACAGCCGTTCCATCACTAAGCGGGTTCATCTGGTGCGACCTTTGAGTCGAATAGAGATAATTCCAATGCCCTATGTCACTGAGGCTACGAGGATTCACATCATTATACCCCTTACTCTCCAGGATAAGAGCCATATCCACCATTTCCTTGAAGTCTTTGCCTCAAATGCCTTTGAGACCAGTGAAAATGCCATCCTAACATTCTTGTTTATTTATGACCCAGTGGAGGCGCAGCAAGTCAACCAGAATGACATATTTGCCACTGTGAAGGCTCAGATAAACACTTACGAACGCAAATACCCCACAGTGAAAATACCATGGATAAGCGTGAAGACGGAGACGCCGTCCCAGATCAAGTTCATGGATATCATCTCAAAGAAGCATCCAGTTGACACACTGTTCTTCCTGGCTAATGTCCACACAAATGTGAATAATGTGTTCTTGAACCGCTGCCGGATGAACTCGATAAACAACTGGCAAGTGTTCTTCCCCATCCATTTCCAAGACTACAACCCTGATGTGGTCTACCATAACCAAGAGCATCCGGCCACAGTGGATCTGGTCAAGGATGCAGGCCACTTTGACCGCTGGTCATTTGAAGAAGCATGCTTTTACAACTCAGACTATATGGCAACACGTGCACGAATGGTGGCCGATGTCCAAGAGAACGAGGAGATTCTAGAGAGCTTGGATATCTACGAGATGTTTGTAAAGTATTCTATTCTACACGTGTTCAGGGCAGTAGAGCCAGCATTGCACCAGCACTATCGCTACCAGTCCTGCAACCCACGGCTCAGTGAAGACATCTATCATCGATGTGTTCAGAGCAACCTGGAAGGTCTTGCTTCTCGTTCCCAGCTCGCAATGTTGCTGTTTGAGCATGAACAAGGAAATAGCACTTGACCACACCTTGTTTGAACTCTGGCTCCTGCGTGTGTTCAGAAGCTGCGTGTTTGTACGAATGAATTCTTGATTCAAGCTGGAATTTGGGGCATGGCGAAAAATGAGCAGGTACAACATATGTAGTACCACAACTTGAACCTTACAATGACCATAACCTTGATGCATGTGTTGTTGGGAGTGGTTACACAAATGACCCTGCTAAGCATGCAAGATCTCTCAGCATGCATCAAACTTTTTTTAAACTTTTAGAGCTTTTAGATAAAAAAAACGAATGCAGTACATTCAGAATGAAACCTTTTGATAAATGTTTACATTCCTTGTCCATACAAAGAGGTCCTACAACTAAAACTTGTTTGCATTTTAACCATTTTGAAGATCAAAGCTGCATTAAATATCTTTGACCACTTGGGGGCAGAAACTAACAGCGGCAGACTCTGATATACTTTTGGTTTGTCAAACGTGTCAATGGCTAAAATGTGAAACAATTTCCCACCCAGAGTGACAATAGCATCACATTGGAGTGCTCTGTCTGGTCACTTGACGAATGGCGTTCCCATAGCCACTTGTGTTCTTTACTTGACTTAGTCCACCAATTCCTGAGAAAAGTTTTCTTTTAACCTGTTAGACGGGCAGCTTTTACATTGGCTCTCCACCATTTTGTGCTGGGAGAGAGTATCAGGAGCAAATAGGCTTGTGTTCATTTTATATGAAGTAGGGGCTGAGGAGTGTTTGGGGTCAGTTGGGACTCAACCATACAAACCAAAAAAGCAAAACAATGAGACGAGAGTGGCTGAAGGCTGTTAATAGCTGTGCTCTGCGGTGAGACCAGTGACGCTTTTCCTTCTAAAGTGTCATTTAAATCAGCATTAATAACAGAAAGCTTGACAGAGCTAAAATTTCGTGGTATCATAGCTTTGTTAATTATACATTCTTATACTGCACCATAATTTGTCTGTTCCCTCATAAGAAGGAAAAAGAAATATTGAGCCGATTCACCAAAACACGTTTTTGTACATGTGCCTTTTGCAATCAACGTCTTCGACTTTTAAATTCACCACTTCAGGTGATGTTTGTTACATCTTTTCCATTAGAATTTTAGTGCTATTGCTGCATACTAAAAAATGTGGGAGATTTTTTCTCCACTGTGGCTAAATCTGTTTTTGTCTCAGATGCAGTATTGAAAGAGATTTTTTGTTGTCTTTTAAACATGTTGTACTAAAGTATTGGGTTTTTTTTTACGGTAGACACACAAACATGCTTCGTTAATTCCCCTCAAAACATTTGCAGAGATGATTTTTCAATGTTTAGCGTTACCTCCACCAGCGGTCCACTGTAAAAGGCTCATCACTGCTTTCACAGCAAATTTAGTGAAACAGATGTACGAACACATGATCACATGATCAAGGCCAAACTATCACGAATATGAGTAAGAATACAACAGTCAGAGGTAAACAATCATTTTAACTGTTAATGCAAAAATAAATGCTCTATGCTGCTTCTTAACTGTTTCCCAATGCCAACCATCAAGGAATGCAGACTAATCATGTAATGCGTGGGTGGCACAGGGTTTAAAACACACACCTACACACACTTGACCTAGGTCGTGCATTCCTATGGGATGAACACAATATCTGCAGGTGGGAAGCTGGCAGAGGAATGTAGTCCTTGTCACTGAACCAGCACTTCCTACTGGTCGGTTGGGGCTCCTCCATGGAGGACAGCAGTATCTGAGGGGGAGGGGTACATCACATGACTCATTTGCATTAGCGGCCTTTGTCATCTGTAGAAATGTGTTTGAGGTGAAACACACGCGAGTTCACCTTCACGTGCTGGAAGAGTACAGGTGGCCTGCACAGCTCGCACATGTGCCTCAAATGCAGAGCGTGGACTTTTTAGATAAGATTCATTACTGTATGTTTTCACACGTCATAGAAGAACGCCAGTGTGTCCCAGTAAGACAGTAGCATGTATTTAAAAAAATGTAAGTAAGTGTCAGGCTAAGGAGAATTTACAGGGTGCAAAGAGGTCACCTTTGTAAATGTCAGGGGTCATTGTCCAGGTGTTTCATTCTAAGTCATCGAGGTAAGTGGTACTTTCAAACAGAACAATGTATAGATTTTTTTTAATTATATTTTTCTAAGAATGTAAGAAATGTTTTGCCACATTCTCACAGTCTAATGGGCCATTTTATACTGTCAGAGGTGATTTTTAATTGTTACACAGTATTTTGGAGTGTATTGTTAAAAGATTTTGTAAGTTATTGAACCAAAGGCATCGTGGTCCTCCATTGGCTGAGCTCCATTTTAGAAACAGTTGCTCTCTTCCCGTCCTGCAGTAATCCAATGGGAGAGCTTCTCTACATTATAGAGGGCTGGTACTTAGAACGTTACATTTAATGTGCAATATTACAGATAACCCACTTGGATACCTGAAGGACAGGCCTGTTCATTTCAATGACGCGCTGCACTTTCAGCAGCAGAATAAACACATATGTAGAACACAACACTGTCCATTACATTGCATTAACTGATATGCCATGCTTGCCGTTTAATATTGAGTAAATACACTGTACGTTTTTTGGACTTTTTCTGTATTTTGTTGAAGAACACTAGACACTTTTCATCATCTATGATAATAACATTCATCAAGTTTAAATAATTTCTAATGGATTCAAAGTTTTTGTTGGAAACGATACATGTACAGTGATGGTTCTTACCAGTTTTGGCTGTGTTTGCTGCCACGTGAACACACTTTATGGCTAATGGAAGTCGGTATTTGCTGAAATTTTTGCGTTGGCTTTTCATTCCTGCTGACAAGAGCACTCTTTTACCATGACAGTGCTCCAGTTGAAGCAGTATGAATGTTGTCGGCATTCATGATGTGCTGACCTACAAAAAGAGTCTTTTGAACTTGTTGGGAAAGATGGAGGACCGAGATTACATTATGAAGTTATGCAGCGTTTTGCTTCGTCCTTAAGATGAGGCGAATGTTACCGTGCTGTTAAAATTTTGTCCATAACTTATTTATCCCACATTTCTCTATGAATTATGCAGTTTCTGAACGCTTCAGTTAAACCAGAGGCTTCCGTGGCCTTCTGTGTACATGTAGTGTGTTAATATTTGATAGACATTATTTTCATGCTTTATTTTAACAATTGATGTTTTATGATTTGAAGACAAAGTTAAGCACAGATCTTTGTGTTTGAGCAATGAATTTCATGCCATTTTGCCATGAAGACAATTTAAATGTGTGTATTTCAATTGTCAATCAGTCTAAACTGCATATAAACATTGAGGTTTAAGTGCTTTTGGTTTATGTTACTTTACTCTTATGCAAATCATTTTAATTCTTTCGCACCTACAAATTATTTGAGCACATTTATGTATTTGAAACATATACTGTATACAGTGCACCACATTTAATTGTATGATGAAATTCTCGCTGAACTGTGAATTATTTTAATTATTAAATACAGAATATTTAAGCACAAATATTTCCTGTGTTTTGTGTCTTTATTTTCCTTAGTCTTTCTAAAAAATAATTTAGAGGGAATTTTGTGGTATTGCATTTACAAAATCCAGTTTGTCCTTTAGGTGTCAGCAGAAGAGCACGTTTCCTCTCTGCGGTGCAGGTCATTCGAGCTGCAGGGAGCTCAGGTGAACCGTCGTGAAACATTTAGGAATCAGGTTTCTCTTTCTTATATGTTTTGTCATTTATTTTCCCCAGCTTGTGCTCTGTGGGATTTGAGTTAACATTCCTGCCCCTGTCAGACCTGAGGTATTCCTGCTGTCTGCCTTCAGTAAAAACAGGCAAAATGCTGCAACCATAATTACAGCTTTAGTTATTTCAGGGGTTCAGATGCAGTACCCTGAGGCATGCTGTAAAACCACATAACTGCCCAGCAGCTGGGAGTTAATTGTAAGTCGTTATTTTGTACTTCGTTTTACATACAATCCCAGGACTTTCTCCTCCCACTCAGGGACACAGTGTCCATTCACGTTCTGTACAGACTGGTATTAGATTTTACAGTTCTTTGTCACAATAAGTTAGGATTTACCTGGAGAACAACAACACATTTTACCAGATAGTTATGGTAAATAATGTTTTTGTTTAACATAACGGGGATCTCCGTCACGGATGGAAAAGCTTGAAATGGGTCATAAAAATGAAATAACATTTTGACCAAGTAGTAATAAAAAGCAGACATGGACTTACAAAGTGAATCTGGCTCTGGATTTAGGAGGCACAGGTTTTTACCAATCTAAACTTTAATAGTCATTATATTTAACATTTATAAAATGTGTTCTAACAGAGGAAATCATCACAAGATTACACTTCTGTACAAAAAGTAAGCATTCTTGTTGCTGCTGTGATGGTCCATACCCATTTGTGTCAGATACGGAATGACATTGCTTCTTAGAAATTCCTGACAGTTGCTTGTGTCACCTAGCATGGATATTTTTCTCTTCTTAGATGACCTCTGCGTAAGAATATTCTGCTGAATAGAACAAAACAAGCAGATGTTTAAAACTTAACATCCATGGGTGGATTAATTTGATGTTAACGGGGAATGAAATGGACAAATGGTGTCACAAAGGCTGAATGTCATGGAGCGAGAAAACGTAGGCCCAGAGTTGTGCAGGAAGCGAGCTTAGAGTAGAGGCTTAAGGAATTCCATGAATGTAGGCTACATGTTGTCAAGCGAGGAGGTTCTCCCATCTGCTGCAGTACAGACCTGAAACCCACTATTCAGTCCACTCCGAAAAGTGCAACAACTCGTATAGCAAATTGTCCTTGCTCATCGTCTGCCATGTTTGTTTACTGTAAAGTCGCATTTGATCCAGGTTTGATCTCAAGAGATTTTGCAAGATTTCTGGTTTTGAGAGTCTGGACCCCTGTAGATTGTGAAAGGAATCTTTAAGTGTGTGTTGTGCTGTTAAACATGTGTTTGCTCATCACACACCAGAGGAACAAAACAATATTGATCATTTTAAGTCCTTATGTTGGGTGTCTCACATGTTCAACATCTGATCAAGATATGAAAAATCCTGTAGCGTGAACCCCTCGGTGATTCCCCAGAACTACAGGATGTCGGGTTGAGCCGAGTTGTAAATATTGAACATGTTTAATATTTATGATTAAATGGTGTGGCCCTGAGGAGCCTCCGAGCAGATCAGACGATTTACAAACGGCACACTGAAGGATGATCTTGCAAAAAAAATATTGAGAACCATCAAAAAATCAGGACATTGCTACCGATTCTTGGAAGGGGGGGGAATCGTTCCCAAAATCGGCATACTTATCTTGCTGTGTGAACCCAGCCTTAAAGGACGTTAACCTTTCTACACTACCATGCAACGAAAAGTGCAGGGTGATAATGTAGCCCAGTATTCATCTCAGCTCTGCAGCCCCTGTGTGACTGTCTGAGTGCAGCTACAATTATTGATGACAGAGGAGAAGATTGTTATGCACGGCCTGTGCAGGATGCCATCAGAGACTGTGATTGGAAACCTTTTGAAAATGTCAAAGTGACACATGATTATGAATATTAAACAGCCATGTATAAGCCATGATTACTTGACAGGAGGGGATTTAACAGATGGAGCACAGTGGGATCTTTGTGGGTAAAAGTGATGTATGGCTGAGTTATGTTAACAGAATACACCAATCAAATTAACAGAAAAATTATGTGAACATAATATCCTGTAATGTTTCACAGGCAAATATGCAGAATTACAGAGGAGTTAAGAGTTACAGTCTAAGCGGGCTGGATTTTAAACAGTCACACTGGAATTCTGTGCAGTTAATTGCACTTTGCACCACAACAGGACATGTTCTCATGGTTTTGATGTACTAGTAGACATTATAGACAGTTAACTATTAACATACTATGATCTAAACAACATGAAATAATCTCTCATGTGATTTACATCTTTGCCTGTCTCACTGCTGACTGTGACCAAACTGTTTAGCATGCTACAGGATAACATAACAGAGAATCTCAGTCTATGATAAGCAGTGTAATTCTGTTGGATGAATGATCAGATTTGTAGGTCAGAGTTGCTGCTGTTGTCTACCTGCACAGGCACAGGTTAGCTAGTTAGCCTTGCACAGGCTAGCTAGATAGGCTAGAACAGGATAGACAGTTAGCATAGCACAGGCTAGCTAGTTATCTTAGCACAGGTTAGATAGATAGCCTGAGGCCTCAAATACACTTCCACAATACTTAAGCAGACAGTGAAAACGGACGCAGTTTTTCAAATATTACATTTCAGAGTCTTCATTTGTGCAGGCGTTCGACGTACGCGCACTGGAATGAAAAATGGCGACCTATTGACAACAACAATCAGCTCCTTTGCTTGTTGTATTGAACTGAGGGGGAGCATATCTATGTTTCTAAGGTCATATGTTCCCGCAGGATCTATTAGGACCTTGGGAACATAGGAATGACTCCAAGTGAAGTCTTCATACTCATGTAAAGATGACTTATATAAGTATGGGTAACGACGGATCTCCTCACACAGCCTCTCCTCAAACACAGCATCCATTTTGTTTCGCTATCTCATGTACTGTTGGCGCTTGTTGGAGGAGCACAGGTCCATGCAGTCAGAGAAATCGGGCAGCTGCGAGTAAGTAAGCACATCGTAGACTGTAGTTGAACCTTGCTGACCCGTGGATGTGCAAGGCATAATTTGGGTTTACTAATTTAAAGTAGCGAGTAAGTAAACCCGCTGACCTTCCATGAGAATTGTCAGCTATGTATGACTTTATCAAAGGTTTGCCATTTAGCTTTAGTAGTTTCCAAATTGGGCTGTTAAAATTTGTCCATTTCGGTTAAGTAAAGAGGTGAGATTATTTCAGTCATTGCCAAGTTTGTTTCCCTATAACTAATCTGTACTGTATGTAGATCTGCTCCTGTTCCGCCTGGATTAAACATACTGCTCCTAGCCTTCTTGTTAGATATTTTGCTGTTTTAACTGTCAAATACCTGTGGTTTCATGGATCAACTCAGGCAAGCTGCATTGTCTAATGTGCTCAGTCATGTGTGCTAAATGAAAACACACACATAAGCATGTAAGGCCTTTGCTGTAATTAGCTGCTACACCTTAAGGCTGCTTACACATGACCAGCTGTAAAATTGTGCCACGGTAAGTGATTTGCATGTTGCTCACCTTGCTTGTTCAGTACAAGAAGCTGTTCATAAGGAATACTTTAATTAACAAAATAAACACAAACTTTTTCTTCTGAGAAAAGAAAAAGAAGTTAAATTCTGTACAGTATGGAGGTGGCCAGCGTCTACATGGTGATGGTGCTCATCTCCTGGGGACGCCCTGGCCTCGGGCCTCGACCTCTGCCGCATCTCCACCCAGCCACTACTTCTCTCTTCTTGGACTATTTCTGGCTGCACGTCAACCAGCAAAGTGTCCGATGGGAGGCTGAAGGTTAGGATAAAGAAGACGATGACGTTGCTACAGATACTTAGTGATTCCAGCTGAGTGGGCTCCTTCTTTGTCAGGGAGTCTGCGTTTCCCACACATTACGCACTTCTGGGTAAGCCTGTGGGGGGCCAAGCAGTGAGGCTTCTACTTACACAAACAACATTTTCTTCATTGGTTGCATGTTGGAAAGGTCAGCAGCGGATGAGTCGAAGCTGGATCTAGTTAAACTTTTAGCAGAGCGGCGGTGCAAGTGGCAGGCATCACTTCAGGTAGTGCCACCACAAGGTTGAGCATTACAATTGAAATCCATAGAAAAGAGCGGGCTGGCCAGCGCAGCACAAATTTAGCGCTGGTCTTGAGTAAGCAGCCTTACAGCAGCACACTGGCTCACAGCTGAAGAAGATGACTTCGCAAAAAGGAAAAAGGAAAAAATCTCTCTGTTATTGCTCGCGTCAGCTTAGAATGACGATGCCAACCAAAGAGGTGAACGGTGGATGATCGGCCGCAGTGAACTGAGAATTAATACGAAGCATAGTAGAACTGCAGCCGTACAATGACTTAATACATGAAAGAAAGACTTGGAAAATGTTTCGGTAAGAACTTAAGTGTTTGGCAGTTTATATGAAAAGTAAGGAACCATACAGTGTATTTCTGCTGGATAAATGATTTTTAGCAGTCTAACATATCAGCAGATTGTAAGTGTACTGTAATTGCTACAATCATGACTGCTATCATCATATAAACATCTTTTCTAAAGTGTATAAATAAGTAAAAGTAATAGTACATAAGTTATATATTAACTGAGTATAAACAACAACAACTGAAGCAGAACTTTAGAATTTTCTCTGTTTAAAGTTGGATTTTATGTACAAGTATAATGCTACTCTAACACCTCAACCAGAAATCAAAGCGTACCACATTTTAGCCTAAATAACTCCCATCAGGTTTTGGACCAATGTAAGATCAGTATGACCTTTTCTGATATATTCCTGTCTGTTATACAATATAGAACAGTAATCAGAATATCTCTTTAAACAATTACATAATTAGTGGTGTGATGGCTTAGAGGTACAGTGTGTCTCCCAAGAATGAAGATGAGTAGTTCGAGGAGGGATACAGGAAAGCTTACAGACCGAAAAACAGAGTGATGATGGATAAATAAATAAATTAAAAAAATGTTCTTGTATAATCTGGATCACTATGACATGCAGTTTTCCTCTTGTTCCTTTGTAGAGAACGTGTACCAAAAACGATTGGTCCTTAAATCACAGAGTTCTTGGCTTGTCGCTTGAAGGACAACGTAGACAGGGGTTCCATTTGGGCAAAAGCAAAAAATGTGGTGTCCAATTTGTGCCTACATACTGTACATAGAGGTGGTTTCTTAGCAGCACAAGTTTGGTGTTTGACTTTGGCTGTAGCTTTTCACTGGTGACAGCAAAGGACTGATAGAAATGCTGAGGTTCTGGTATTGATCTCAACAGACAGCTCTTTTGTTGTCATCAGGACTGGAAATGATGGTTGGCTCTAACAAGCAAAGTCCTCAAACACCCCGTGGTGCCCAGCATGATGGTGGTGGTGGTGATAGTGGTGGTTAGGGAGCATTGTGTTGGCATTCGCCCCCTCTGGCTGACTCCTTGTCATGTCATTGGGCTCCTGGTGAGGACAGAGCAAACTTGTCAACTAAATTACTGATTTAATGTTCCCACTTGCTTGAAAAATGCAAAGTCTTGGAAGCTGATTTTTAAAAATACACAAAATAGAAAATAATCAAAGCCTTAAAATGGTACTTGGAGCCAGACCTACTATAGTGTCGTGTGGAACTGAGACACTGATGTGTTAAGATGTAAGATATGAACATGTTGTTCAGAATGAAATGTACTTTGTACAGAGCATAGATTTGCTCTGTACAAAGTATCAGACTAGTTGGGAAAATCACACTCTTGATTATATCATGAGCAGAGAAATGAATTCCTCTCTGTAGTTTATTGCTACAGTTACAACACTGCAGGAAAGTTGTTCAGTCTGCATGAGGACACAGTAGTGGATGTTTGTACAGTTTGTACCTTTGCTTTAGTTTCCTCTAGCCCCACAGTTGCAACAGTGCTGGTCTGCTGCTTGCTCTTCCTCTCCTCTTTCTGTGGCCTCAGCAGACGCAGCAGCCGGTGCTTGATCACCTTTTTTCCCCAGCAGAATTCACCAGCAGAGAGGGAGAAAGTACAGGGATGAGAGAGGAAGACAAGAAACTCAGCAGAGTGAAGAGTTCACCGTGATCTCTGCACTGGAGATGCTCAGTCCCAGTCCGCTCTGCATGAATGTGTGTTGGCAGCCAGCAGGCAGCTGCCAGGAATGCTCAGACACAGAGGCAGAAGTTCATTACATGATCAGCTTAAGCAGCACATTCCCAGCACACGCCTTAGCAGATATTAGCCTGAGACTTCCGATTAAAACTCCTGACACACATAGTAAGTGATAACATTTACAGTGTCCTTAGATTTTCAAATGATTATGTCTATGAAGAACAGGGTGCTGGCGTATCACTGAAACAGAATCAAAAATCAGCTTACGCCCTTTGGTTTTTGGGGGGTTATCCTTATATTGCAGCAATGATGCCATGTATGAAAGATGCAACAGCAACTGTTCTACCTACATCTGTATCAAATAAGTTGGAAGTACAACAGAGCAAATCCATTTTTACAAAGGTTACAGTGAGGACAGGGCCAGACGGAGTACCCCAAGTGCACCAAATGGGGTTTCTTCACTCCACCCATACATGCTGGCATGGAATTACACAGCAAATTTATTTAGGCAGTGATGAATAAAGTACTTTGAGGTGAGGCCATACTTGAGATAAAGTAGAGATATCTCATTCAAAAATCACTTTGTTAAAGTAGTGAAGTAAAAGTAATTATTTGCGAAAAGGAAAATACTCGACTAAAGTACAAATTCTCCCAAAGCATAGTTAATTCCTGTAATTAAGTATTTTTACGTGGTTACTTTACACCACTGGCTATAAATATAAAGAGTGAAGCCTCCAGTGCTTGTGAATTCAATTGAACAATCACATTGGAGGACTTTAGTAGAGTGACAGTAGGAGAAAAAGACTGGATGTGAATACATTTCATATTGCTGTTTTAAGACACAGGCTACTGTAGTTTGGAGTAAATATGAATGGATTACTGTTTTTAACCTCTCTAGAATTAGAGCACAGTTACACTAAACAATCATATGACACACCTCCTTTTACGGACAATGAGAAGAGACTAATTGCTTTTAAATTAGTGACTTTGGGTAGCATCAGAGTCCCTGTTGAAAGCGATGTAATGTTTAATAAATGTGTATAAATAAACCACTGATAGTGGTGATGTTGCATTGTGTGTGTGTGTGTGTGAGTTACTGTAGAAAGGTAGAAACTGTACCTCATAGATATAATCCAGTATTTCTAAGATTGTCAGGATGCTGGCTCCGATGAATAAGCCCATCTGTCCACCAATGTCACCTGAACAGGAAGAGTGTTTGAGGAGAAGCATAATGCACACAATACCATATCACTCCCTGTTAGGAGCTAATGGGAACGAAAAGCAAGTGCACCTTTCATGAAACACAGAAAGTAGACGGAGGGGGGGGGGGGGGAGCTTCTCTCAAAACACTGAAAGATACTACTTTTTCTTTTTTCTTATTTCTTAT
>OMOW01034383.1:5616-20931 GCA_900312555.1 Lamprogrammus exutus
GACGTATGGGGACCGATTTATGACCTTTTCCTCAAGTCTCTAAAAAAAATTTTTTTTTTTTTTTTTGTGTTTGTAGTTCACAGCAACGTGTAAAATTACTGGCTTTTAAGGTAACTGAGCTTGATGGACAGTGACTGAATACATTTTTCTTTCCTTCTGAATGTCAACTGCATAAATACTGTAGATCTTCAGCAAAAAGATGAAAACAAAATTGTGATTAGCTTCAAAGGTGCTGCATCACGAGCCCTCACGTTTGTGGTGTTGCTATAATAGTTTTACACAGCCTGCTGATAGCGAAGTGGTGTCACGCTCCTTTCTTCCCGGTAGACGGTAAAATCCAACGTGTACCCAAATGTATGCCTTAAGTGAGGAAGGTGCGGAATGAATTACGCTCTCCTCTCCCTGGGAGCTTTCTGCGGCGCCCATAGTGACTGACTCCCTCTCTCTCTCTCTCTCTCTCTCTCTATCTGTCTATCAGGCACTCTGTTTGAATGGCTGTGGTCAATTTAATCTAAAACTCATTTGCACAAAGCAAAGTTTATGTGGCTTCTTCCCAAATTTTTTCAACAGTCTTGAGCTTTGTTTACTCCTGTTTGGTGAGGGTTGTGAGTGTGAATGTGAATCACAAAATTAATGTATATTAAATAAGTAATGCTCTTCTTTTATGTTTTTTGCTGCTTTTCACCAAAGCTACCAGTTGTTTCAGAGGACCGATATTTATCAAGATTATGTCCCCTTTAGTTCAGAATTTGTCTTTCTGCACACACTGAAGTAAAAAAAGTACCAATTTAGGCAAGGTCAGTGAACACAAATGAGCTGATTTTGCTCCTAGAGAAACAAAAAAGCAAAGATGCGGAAATAATCTGATACAGTAATAATCATAATACATTTCATTGAAAATTAATCCTGAAATGCGATCCCCATACAGTCACATATTGCCTGTAAGCAGGCCTACACGTAAGTGGTATGCAGGTACGCGTGCACAGCCCATAACATTCCACACAGCCCCTCCTACCCTTTGTAGGGAGTTGGAACCGATCGTTTATTTGATGGTTTACAGGGCGATCACACACAAACTCATTTACACAAATTAAAATTAATTGAATTCCCTGTGAAATTTCACAGGAGCTGACCGCATTCACCTGTACCCTGTGAGTGTTAACCAGAAATGGAGAGGTGGAGATGCAGCATGCAGTTGTTTTCTAAGCATCACAATTGTGTTGAAGTTAGAGGCATTATGAGTTTTGAACCACATACTTTGTACTCACAGACAAGCGTTTGTGTGTGACTCTTTACAAAGAAATTATTTATTTTCAACATGTTGATATTGGTAAAGTGGCCTCTCCTTCCTCAGACTGCAACTGGAGAAGCGGAAAATTAATAATTGGCCAGCGTGAAAAATTAGGTTGGGCATTAAGGTTCATTCAAGGGATTCATTCACATATCCACCCCCGACCACCATCACCACCAAAAGAAAATCTACTGTACCAATACCAGACCGAAAATCTTCCTCCCTTCCAATAAGAATCGACTAATATATCTACTACATAATTTTTTTTCTTCATAAAATGTTGTACAATGTAAAATCGCTATTGTGAATTCCTGATTGAAATTGATAAAAGCAGCAAAAGATTTTTGGCCACTTGGGGGTGGAAAAACCAAATACAAGCCTATCCGACACACAACCTCTGAGCAGAGTTGGCATGTTAGTACGGTTAATGTGTTGACAAACCCACTTACACATCCAGGAAACTCTAAGCAACATGACCAACCCAGTGGAGTGTGTTTCAATACTGTTAACACATTCCAAATCGTGTCCACTCTTGGACCACAAACACCGTAAATGTCTTGCATCATAACAGCCAAAAATTCCACAAACTCCTTAATCATATGCTAGATAATCTGCATCAATATATAACTACAAAATTGAATATAATTGAATAATCGATGATACATACTTTTAAATAAAATGGTGTCCTCTGAGCCCTTTAAACGTGCAATGGTATTGCAACAAAAATGTCAAGAGGCAAGAATCAAGCCTCCAAGAACACGGAGCTGTTATTTCTAAGCTGTTAAAGGTGTTTACACATGTTGAAAAAGCATCAGGACACTGTGTTGGTGCACTACAGTAGATAGCTGTTAAATTGGGGCAACAAGGTAGTGTAATCGTGACAAAGATTTAAATGTCCCATCTGTGGCTTTTTGAAAGAAAAACAGTGAAGATTTTCTCATAGTGCTTCTTAAGCTGATGTTTTCACAATCATCTGTTGTTGCAGGAGATTTTCTCCATCCTCTGCTATTAGAGAAATATTGTTTTTGTTGCTTCACTGGACCACCGTGGGACATTATGTGTCAAGTTTGCATGTTCCGTCTGTGTTGGTTTCCTATGGGTGCACTGTCTTCATCATTTTAGTAGACTTAATACTCTAATGACCAATTAGTGGACGGGGTCCCGAGATGAGTGGGCTGGCTTTCCTGTAAGGGGAAACCCTTTTGTATATTGTTTTTTTACCTTGTAATGTTGTGACGATTGGTTAGTTATTTGGTTATTTAACCTAACGTTTGTCACCTTTGGCTCCCATGTTGATGATTTCAAGTGTCATTGTCATTAGGTTTATAGGGGCGTGTTCATATCTGTGGGAAGGTTTTGCAGATTTGGCACATTGTGTGTGCTACTTTAAACTGGCTGAGAAATGCAGAATGTGTCAGTGTGGACGTGATGAAGCCGAGCATGCCGATTGATTTGTTCCTTCAGATTTCAGCGATTGTCTCTGTGCAGTGCTCCCACCCATTTTACTAATTGCCATTCCTCATGCTTATTGTCCATGCTTTGTGGCCAGGTTTCCATCCTGACTGAATATTGTATATACTGTGGTTCTGCCGTTTGCTCCTTACTCGAAGATAATTTCTGACAAAGTGAAATGTTGCTTTTTGCTTCTCCCTGGTTTGAGCCAATCTGCATGGACAGCAAGTTTGAACAATATAGCCTCCTCCGCCCTCCCCGAATAATGACATGTGATCAGCTCTGACTATTTCTGTTGATGTTGTTCTAACATGAAGTACTTTTTGTGTCCACATTTGCAGACGGCAACTCCAAACTAACATGGCAGTCAGACTGTGCGATGTGGCTTCTCTGCTTAGAAGTGGTTCGTGGGCACCTGAGCCTTGGACTGGGGTCTGTGGCACATCTCTTTCTGAAACCGCTTTAGTGTCAGTGCTCAGGCCATACCAATGACTAGCTTTTACTCATATTCTCACACCTCACAAACTCAATCACATATTAAATTTGGAATTCTTGGCACTTTTTGGTTTTGTGTATGAAAATGCCCCAAGTTGTTCATATGTTTGACTGTATTGGTATGGTCTAAAGCTGCGTGCTACTGTATTACCTGTTCGAATTATTGCTTTATGGCCTCTGTACAAATGTATCACAATAATGTGGATAGTGGCCTAATGTCACTCATCTGCATTCTGCACGTTGCAAAATCTGTTAACAAAGGATGACTCTTCATACCTTAATGTGCTTGTTGCCTAAACATGTATTTTGTCCACAAACCGTATTGGTCGAGGCTCATTGTCCGACGCAAGTGTAGCGATGGTTGCAGATCGGTGCTGGTTTGCTCTCAAGTTATTTTGCGAAATGAAATGTCTCTTTGGTGCCATTTTTAACCTTGAAATGTATTTTAAGATACACACAGGCTATTAGCTTTAATATGACCTCATCCAATGTAGAGTGGATGGATGACACTCACACTTTGCCTCCTCACGAGAAGATCCGTTTACTTAGAAGCAATTAAAGCAGAAATCATTTCAGTGACATAGCAGAAATGGATGTCAGTGTGCTGTCTTTTCTCTCTTTAAAAAAAAAAAAAAAAGCTGCGATAGTAGTGGAGATCCAACGATTTTGCATTTGGCCAGATACTTACTAAAAGCGCATCACTTTTGCTTCATTGACCACACAATCTGCTTAAGAGTACAAAAATACTGATGCACTCTAGATTCACAGATTCACAGTACTTAATGTTATAATCTCTAATATCAGCGTTAGTTCTATGCATCGCAAGTCTTGTCGACGAGGAGTTGAGTAATGAAAAGCAGTGTCTTTGTTTGGTAATACAGCAGAACACAGCCTTATGAATCCTATTTCATTAAGTACCAAATATTCGCCGAAGCTTAGTTTTCTTAACATGCTAATGTTTTGTACTGAGGTTCAATTAATTGAACACAACACAGTAACAAAACAATGTTTCAGTGTGTGAAGAGTGTCCTTTTTTAACTATTTATTTTCATCTTTATTATACTCTGTGTATGCATGTTTAATTAGCGTTTTCTGACTTGACTTTTTCTCTTGTCTCTTTAGCAGGTAATTGCTGCCATGGAGACACAGCTGTCCAATGGGCCAACTTGCAACAACACGAGCAACGGTCCCTCAACAATCTCAAACAACTGCTCCTCACCCGTAGAATCAGGGAGCATAGAGGACAGTAAAACTAACTTGATAGTCAACTATCTGCCTCAGAACATGACCCAGGAGGAGCTGAAGAGTTTGTTTGGGAGCATCGGAGAAATTGAGTCCTGCAAACTAGTTCGAGACAAAATTACAGGTAATATTCGCATACTTATGGTATCTGTTTGCATTGTTATCGCTTATAGTAAGGGCCTGACAGATAACTTGGTGATCAGAATTTATCGTCTGCTATTATTTGTGTACGTTTTGCTGCTTAATGAGATTAGTTATTGGACAAAAGTCATGTAAAAACTAAATATTTTTCTCCATTAATAATAACAATATTGAACCCAAGTAATGTATCTGTGAGGCCCTACTAGCAGAATTATCCATTGCAATAAACTTCTTTCCTGTCAATGCATGCACAGTAAGTGAATTTATCTTTATATTTATCATACTGTACAGTATATTTGATATAATGTATAGAATGTTTATTCTGAATCAATGCAGAGATCTCAATTTTGAAAGTCATTCCTGATAGTGACCGCAACATTCTGCATGGTCTCATTGTGTAGAATGTCATTAGATGCCATTCTCACATGTATACACTGTACATAATCCATCAAGCGGCAAATACTGATTTAACTCCTAAATGCAATTGCTTTGATTTGTAGGATGGTGCTGGTACGAATTGTTTACTGAGCCACTAGTAGAAAGGAACAGGCACAACGGAATGTGGTGTGTCTGTAGGAAGAGGCAATATCCTTTGTTCGTGCTACCAAGACGGCTCGACTTCTAAAGAACGCTAAAGTCAAGTTTCAGTTCAACATTAAGATGCCTTTTATTTGGGCCGGTACAAGAAATAAGTGTAGGTTGGTTGGTAGGTAGAGGAAAATGATTTATGTTTTAATGGATGTGTTCAGCTTGCAGAGGAACAAGCTGACATGGCATCAGCGGCACGAGCAGGTAGATAATGGCTGAGGCCCTGTACTCACGCTGCTCCTCTCAGTCAAGGTTACCGAGACCTTCTCCGTGTGATTCATAATATGAATACGGTGGTCAGAGACATCGGCTTCTCTAGCCTTTTACGGGTGTGTGTACATCTGTTTCATTTGCATTTTGTCTCGAACAATGGCAGAGGCTGGAGAGCAGGAGGTTGATTGTGAGGTACCCTGAGTTGGTTCTTGCATAAATTATTGTACATTTGCTTTATATTTTGAGATTTCAAGGCAGTAACCTTGAATAAATGAACATAGAAAATACACACAGAAGTACATCTGCTGTTGAAATATTAACAATATTAAATATTTCACATCGCCTATGTGTAACTGTCCAGTATTTATGAGTCTGTCTCTGCATTTTTGTTTCTAAATGGTGCAGCTAATAATGGTGTTTCCAAGTCTAAAAATGTAAGTGCACTCAGTGTTTTTAAATACTGTATCTCTGAGCGTTATGGTTTCACTCAAAAACAACTTGTGAAGTATTGCATCATTAACCACTGCCAGAGCGCCAGTGCACACTATTATATATAACAATATAATACAAATCGAAGCCTTCGTTCTTTGTTTTTAAGCTGCAGTGTTTTCTTTCTTGAAAGCGCAAAGGGTTAAACCCACAACGTACGGGTGGTGTTTACGAGAGTGGGGGCTCGCATTGTGTACTCACTGCTGAATTTAAGATTTTGTCTTCTAGCAATGATGAAAATAGTCAGGTGTTTTGTTATGCATTGAATAAATGCTCTTGCCTGTCCATGGAGGCAAGGAGATTGTTACGGCGTGAAAAAGGTTGAGCTGAATTGACAAATGATCCGGTTTGAAGTCGACGTGGAGCACAGACCGCTTGGCTGACTGAACAGAAATGTGCCTATTGTGTTGCATATTTAGCAGAGCAAGTGTGAAAGTACCACTAAATAATTTCAGTGCAAAGAACGAAACACAAAACAAGTTGTTTGAAATCAGCCTTAAGAGAAGATGACTTGTGGCTGTGCTAGATGTGATACGTGGGGCATTGAGAGTGAATGGGCAGGTAACAGCTTAATGGAACCTCAGACCATTGAAAGATCATAAGCTACCCTAGATTTGTTTTGAGTGACATTTTTAAAAGTTTGATAATCCTTGATGGCTGGTCAAGACATTTACGAGCTAATGGGTTCCTCTGCTGCGATGGTGTTGTTTAGGCACTTAGAGCTGATGTGAGTAGACTTAATCAGACTGTGTCCTTGTCTTACATTTGGCTACTTTGAAGCTGTGTTAAGTCTTTTTGGTACAAGTCATCTGTTAACAGGTGAGTTAAGTGAATCAAAGAGGTTTTATCTTGTAAACCAGCCATTTACCATGAATTACTTTGCTCTAATTGCACTTTGAGTGTCTACCACTAGCAAAATAGTTAATTCAGTTTATATGACCAACATCTGGCTGCACAGGATGCAACCATGTTCATGTCTCATGCCACAGTCACGCTACTTTTAAGAAAATATCTTTGTATCGTCTAAGTGCCGAAGTTTTGTTTGCTTCAATAATGATTCAGTACATAAATGTTTGTCAGCTGTTAAGTTTCCATACTTTGTCCTGCAGATGTTACATTTCTGCAGCTCTGCTTTCAGAGCTCATGAGGTCTCGGAGTACGTCACATTGCATGTCTGAATAGTATTGCGCACCTCATGCTCTTTCACCTTGTATTTAAGCGCCTGAAGTATTTACACATCAGTGATCCCTTGATGCTGTAATTTTAATGTATACCATACGCTATTGCATGTACGTGCATGCAGTGTAAATTAGGGAAATGCAAGTTTGGCTTTATTTTCTGGATTGAGGTTCTTTTGTAGAGTAGTTTCATATTTCTAGTACAACTAAAGTGTAAAGGCGTGGGTTTCGTTTCAATTCAATGTGTTGTTCAATCATTTCTAATTTTAGCCCAAAGCAAATGAGCATTTTATTTAATAAAATATAGTTGCAGGCAAATGGAATGGAAAACGTTGACCTCATGACTGCGGCTCAGTTTCGAATGAATATTTAAACTGTTTACATATAAGCTGGTGTTTTTTTTCTTCTGAAACAAAAAAGCGACTCTGTGGTAGCAATGTTTGCACTGAAGCTGGTGCCAGGTTCAATCAGTATATATCAATTTCTATTTTGTTGTGATCTGCACTGCAAAATGATGTCGTTCTTGTGTGCTCTTAAATCCTAATGCTACATGAGGGATTGTAAGGCCAGGGTTGCCTGCAGCAGAAAATAATGCGCCGGCTTTTCGCAATCAAGTCAGTTAAACTTGTATAAATATACAGTGTATTTTTCATTGCAAGACTTTGAATTGGGCAGAGAAATACTGAAAAATGAGGCAATCAAACGCTATTCAAAACCTCCCAGTCATTTCTCTGGGATTACACTCTGATTTCAGTCTCGGGAATGCACAAAGCCTGTCCCCTCCGGACCGTGATCCTTTTGTCTCTCCCTCGGCCCTGTGGCAGTGGATTTAAGCCAGTCTGCATCTGTGTGGTGGTGGCACATCAGATGTTAAGTAATCACCAGAGAGCTCCACGCTTCTTTTTGGTGTTAAATCTTCTGGCCTTGGCTGCTGTTGTGGCTACAGCGCTTTCTTGTCATTTTCCTCCTCCTATAGATAGAACCAGTACTTGCTGATATATCCCAGCTCAGCCTTTTACTCCTCTGTGCCAGCTGGAAAGTGTGAGCCAATTACTACTTGTAGGAAAATATTAAGGACTCCCAGTTGTAACAACGGTAGAGGGGAATGTTCCATAGGAAGACGTCAGTGTAACACACACGCACATACAAGCGCCACACTGTGTTTGCCCCTCAGGCTTAAAATAAAGCTGTCTTTTCACCAGCTTGTTTCAAAGGCTTGGCGTGTTTCTCCTGGCTGTAGTGCTCCCTGAGATGTGATGTGAAATTAAGCATATGCACTTCTCATGATCGCAGCTGAAGAACCTATGAGAGCAGTAATTCATTGTAGTAAGCCAGATAATACAAGTATATAGACCATTCAAGTGGAGTGAGACTTAATATCAATGCCGTCATTCAAACTTTGGTCATTTATTTTCTTATTTTATTCCTTTTTGTATTGTATTGTGTAAATATTAGTCGTACTAAACAGTTCACAGTGTATAAACTGATGTGGCTAATTTGACAAGCGAAATGGATTTAAAGAGTCATTGATTAGCAATGATAAATGATCGGCATGTGTGGACCTCTGTGTATTGCCCCCAAATCAGTACCACACTACACACACACATGGGCACACTGAGCTGTGTCTCTCTCTCTCGCTCTGAACCCATCCTATGGTAATGTGCTTAAGTGCGGCTCTGCGGTACATGAAACTACTCGCTTCATCTGGTCTCGTGCACATTTACCAATGTATTTTAAGTCGCTTGTATCCTTTATTAATATGCTGAAGTTGCTCGAGCTGGTGAACTTGACCGGCAGTGGAATTGCAGAGAGACCCAGCAGTGTGGGTGGAGGAAATTGAATTGCCTCTGTGCACATAAGAGTGGGTGTCAATCTTTTGTACATTTTAGAGATAAACTGTAGAAGGAGGGGAACGCATTGAGCCTCAGCTGCTGCACTGTATCAGAGATGAGTTGGTGTGAAAGCAGAGCGATTGCCTGTCATTGGTAATTTAAGATATGTTTGTCAAAGAGTTGGCTTGAGAATTGTCTATAGGCTCAGCCAAAGGTGTTTGTCTGGAATAGTCTTATGACTTTCTGAATTCTTTGTTAGATAAGAAATATAGGCCGACCTTTGCGATATGTCAGCAAGTGATAAAGCTGACATTTTGTTGTGTTTTTTTTCTTTTTTTAGAGTAAAATTACATTTGACTCTTCCAGCAATGAATCGTGACAGGCAGATGAGCCCATAATGTTATAATACACATGCATTTGTCTGCACCAGCCACTGAGTTCAACAGTCGGTAATGTTTGTATTAATTTTGACCGTTTTTGTTTTTTTTGTTGCAGGACAGAGCCTCGGTTATGGGTTTGTGAATTACGTGGACCCGAAGGATGCAGAAAAAGCCATTAATACGCTTAATGGCTTGAGACTCCAGACCAAAACCATCAAGGTAAGACTTGCATGAAAACCGGCCTTTTTGTTATCTCGATTGGTATATTTTTCACCTAATCAGACATAATGTCCTTATCATATTCGAGGCACTTAAATATGATAGGACTTATGACCAGTTGCAGAAATCCCAGATAGACATTTTCCATCCATGCATTAATCTCTAGTTTGCAATCCAAGCATGATAATGGTGGATAAATGTTGGGTGGAAAGGGAGCCTATTGTTAATCTGGGCACAGGCGGCGCTGCCTGGGCCTCAAGTAGAGCAGAACCGTTTCTATGGTTGCATGTGCTGTACCACTGCTGTACGCCGTTGCAGGGAGGCGGCTGCCATTAGCATTCATCAGGCAGCATAGCACTCGGTGTGCTGGTGGAAAAACTCATTTGCTTCATGTAGTACAGCGGGACTTGTTGATGGGAGAGTCAGATTATTAGCTGTGATGTTTTCCTCAGAAGACTTGCAAGGAGCTAACCAGACCATCCTCGAATCTGGGATTGCGGAGGTGGGGGGTGTATTAAAGGAAATGGCCATGGGCTAATATGTATGCTGTGATAATGAATGTATCTTTCAATAGCGCCAAATTGTGTGCTGCGTGCATGAACCTTCTATATTTTACATTGAATATTTATATTGGGAGTACTCTCCTCCTCAGCTCACACCTCTGAAAGTAGCACATTGGAACACTTTTTAAAAAATGTATCACACATCCTGAATTCTGTAGCTGCGCTGTCAGACGTGCAAATAAACCCTTATAGAGGGTAGAGGAGTATACTTTGCAAATATTAACCTCAAATGAAGTGTGAAGGTGAGACCGGGGATGAGGTGCAGTGGGGGAGTTGCTCGAGCTTTCACATTCACTTAATCGTTTTGGGAGGGGAGACAAATTGGCGCTCTTATTGATCCGTGAGCACAAAAAGTATCCTATTTGAAAGTTTAATTAAATTGAACCAATTTTTTTTTTTTTTTTTGATACAACCCGTCGCATGAGATTGCAGCGATGGGCTCGGCGTAGGACCTTTTTAACAGGCCCGACACTGTAATTAAACACGGCTGCAGTGCCATTAAGGTAATAGACGGCCTCGTCACAAAACACTGCAGTCGCCGGGCAAAGGGAAAAGCTAGATAAGGCAGACTCTAACTCGCTACCGTTTGTCTCCTTTGTCTTTTCTTATTCTCCTCTTCATCTAACGTAAAACCATCCTCAATCCATTCTTGCACATCAGCCCTGAAATGTTGGCTGTATGCAGGCCCGCGTGTGCTTTTGTAAACGTCTGCATGACTGAAAATGGGACGGTACACAGAGAAAAGTGATTTTATGACTAGTCGAGGGTGTAATGGTGTATTGATCCATAGAACCTGTTAGATGACTATCTGGTCCCCTTCTGTTTTCTGTTACTGGGCTGTGTTTATGGACAAATGTTGATGTATGACTACACGGCATATTTTTTTAGCCCGGTGCAGGGCCTCTCCAAATATCTCACGACTTCAATCCGAGCCGTGGGTGAGATTAGACTGAGGAGGCGCAGGCCCTGATCGTGTATACAACAATCTTGATTTGATAGATGCAGCATCAGCTCTCAATCAGCTTTGCATTCGATTTGATGGGCGAGAAAGTTCTCGTCAGACAAATTTGTCACCGTCCACTTAGCCAAAAAGTCATTCCTCAGTTTGGAAAACCAGGGTGACGCAGACCTCAGAGGGGATTAAAAAGGAGAGGAGAGGACATCAGCATAACATCAGCATTTGTTTTTATGATCTAATGCATAATAATGTGTCACAATAGTAGACGAAACTGAAAGTATTTAACATGTTGTTTATAACAAATGTTGAAGCAAAGGTTGCATTTTTTCATCATGTATTAGATGTAAATAAATATGATTGTCATGCTGTCGACTAATTTGTTACTTGTTACCTAGTTGTTCTGTGTAACCTTTGATTATAATGGAAGTAAATTGGTTAAGATTAAAAACAAGTTGAATTTGCTCTACTAGATATGACTGTCTGTGATCCTGTTAGTTTGAAGCACTGCTGTCAGACATTTCATACTAGAGGTGTGTGAATACATGAGTGGTTGTAGTGCTGAAGCGGACCTGAATATTAGCAAACAAGCGATTGATGTAAATTGTCTTCCGCTGCAGGTATCCTATGCCCGCCCAAGCTCCGCCTCCATCAGAGATGCAAATTTGTACGTCAGTGGCTTGCCAAAAACTATGACTCAGAAAGAACTGGAACAGCTCTTCTCTCAGTACGGACGCATCATTACCTCACGCATTCTGGTGGACCAGGTGACTGGTGAGTAAAACATTGCAGCCATTTTATTACCCCTCCTTTCTCCCCCTCTGCTTTACGGACTTTCTAACAAAATAACCTAAGCGGGTCGAAGGAATGCATCAGAGGTGGTAGAATGCTGCCCACAAAATGCTATTTTCCTCCAGAGGCATTCATAAATATGCATTGATGGATAGAATATGAAATAGATGTAGCAGGACTCAAATGCTTCATAATTTCTTTTTCGCTCTCCAGTCTCCCTCCTGTCTGTACTTACCTTCTCTCGCTCACTCCCCTCTCTTCCCATCCTTTCACGCCTGTTCCGTGGCCAGAAATAAAATGCATTTAGAACGGTTACATTCTCGATTTCGCCACTGTCGTGTGGAAACGGAATCCTCATGAAATACCAATAAACTGAATTTTTCACTGAGGCTTTTCCCAATGCTCCTGTCCCTACTGAAATGTATACAATCTTTCTGGCTTTTATGTTAAGATTTTAAGCGATAAACATTGACATCACTTTTCAGCGACCTGATCACTTAATGGGCCTAAACGTGCCTTTTGTGGAGTTGACGGTAATGGAAATAGTTTTTAATAAAAATCTTTGATGGAGAATGTGCACACACACCATATATTAATGGGACTTTTCTGCTTTTAATATCAACAGTCATTGAACCTTGTAGTTTGTCATCACACTGCGCTATTGGGTTTTAATCCGTCAATAGCTGTCTGGAGGAACTCAGTGTATCGTATCACCCTCCACAGGCGTCTCCAGAGGGGTCGGCTTCATCCGCTTTGACCGGCGAGTTGAGGCCGAGGAGGCCATCAAGGGTTTGAACTGTCAGAAGCCTCCTGGTGCCACCGAGCCCATTACAGTCAAGTTTGCGAACAACCCGAGTCAGAAGACCAGCCAGGCGCTGCTGTCCCAGCTCTATCAGTCACCCAATCGAAGGTACCCAGGACCCCTCGCACAGCAGGCACAACGCTTCAGGTAAAAGGGGCACACCAAAAAAACTGATTAGAGCCAAGCCTAATTAATACTGCAAGTGATACTGAATCTGTCGACCCTCTGTGGCTATTTGAATTAGCATTTAAATTGTGTCACAGCAGTATTACGAAAGTATTCTGTGTTAGAGCTCAGCACGACTCTGGACAGAATAATTCATCTCTGTATTCTCATTTTAAACTTTGCTGTGTTCCTCCTGTTACAGATGAAGGCTTACGGCACAGTGGATTTAGAGAGAATTTTAACATGCATGAAAAATGAGATGAGCAATATAAATCAGTATGGTCTCGTTTGACAATTTAGCAAAAACAAAAGTAAAATCGCAAGCAAAATATGACATTAACAAGAAAACTGTTAATGCCATTGCTTTCTATATGAAATATATAAAATCTGTTGGCTTGGGTTACATAGGTTGATAAAGTTCAAAGGTCAGCAGAGTTGTTTTGTGATTCACCGAGTTAACCATTCAACGTGATAGACAGAACCGTTACTCATCTGTCACTCTGTGTCAAAATGTATTCATCAACCTCACAAAAAGCTTCATGTGTATTGGAAATATAACGCAAATATGTGTTGGTGTTGATTTTTAGGTTGGATAATCTCCTAAACATGGCCTATGGAGTCAAAAGGTAAATTTTATTCTAGATTTCTCTGTCCTGAGTGACATTCAAACTAAATGTGACAGTTGATGGGACATGCCGGCTTCTGTCAATGTTGTTTTTCTGCATGAGTCCGAGCCTGTGCATGAGTAGGTAGTAAACGCTGCATGGTATGTGTTCAGATTTGGTATATAAGTTAAAAAACAAAAAGCTTTTTGCATGCATTAGTGCCTTCGAGTGATAAAAAGCAGTTTCTTTTATCGATCGTCAAACTGCCTTAACGATCAATAATTGGTCGTAAAGCTCAGCTAAAATGCATGTTTTCCGCAATTACAAGATTAATTTTAAAATAATAAAAAAACGGGCCATTTTCACAGCACAATCCAGCTAAATTAGACAAATGAAATAGATGGAACCTGTGTGTCAGGTCGCTCATACGCATCGCTCAAATTCAATCAGTGTTTATATAAAAATGTCAATGAGCCCACAAAGTACAGCACAACATTTTTGTACAAGAAACTCAACAATGAAAGTAGTGTTAAAAATGAAATATTATGACTCCTGCTTAATGCACTGTTTTGTTAATGGTGTGAAAACTGTGTATTACAGTCACTTTTACTCGTTCAATTTTTCCACCATATTGTGTTTTTATGCAATCATACCTGTTTGGCCTCAATATACTTAATTAGTTTAAGAAATCCTTTGTTGATGGACATCATTTATAACTTTAACCTTAAAGCGTATACCCCTCACGCACGTCATTGTGGCTTCTTTTCTCTAACACTGATGCGGCACTTTACGGATGTGATAAGTCATTGTAAGCAATGCAAATTTAGCAAAACTGTTGAAGTTTCTTAAGCGTTGTCCTCTTTGAGGGTGGACTCCTCCCATACTGCTCTGCTTTTATGATTAGATGCACTTTATTAATCCCTGACGGGGAAATTCAGGTGACAGCAGCAGCAAAGTTGGAAGGACAGCAGTAAAAGACATACGTAATCAAATTAGACATACTATACATAAGTAAATCAAATAACAGAAGTATAAAATATATTCACAAACATGGAACTGAGCCACGAGTATGGCAGTGGCGGGTTGTACTTCTACTATTATTTGTGAGGTAACCAGATGAAGAGATAGAGACCTTTTCACCTGCTTTGTTTTCAGTTGTGTGAAAGGCAAAAGGCAGCTCTGCTCTCTCAGTACAGCGTCGTAAGCAAGGAATATTTTGATGTGATACTGACACTTTAAGCTACTTCAAGCAATTTAATGTTTTTTTGTGGAACAACATGCACCAATGTCTGTGATAAGCCTTTCACAGGCCCGTTGTATAACACACACGTGTTACTTTTCATTGGTCGTTATAAGCTTGCTGATTAATGGAGGCATGTTGTCACGATTAAACCTCTGCACGGCTCGTCTACATAATGAATGACAGGATGTTACAATTTCTTACTTGCTATTGCAAAAAATTGCATACTTGTATTTTGAGCTCCATATTCTTTACCTTGATCTATTATGGACAGTGTGGTCCTGTTTTAAACTTTGTTGCGTCAGATGCCTTTAAGGATTCACCGGGATACCAGTTTGTCTGAGCTCGGTTTCACGGAGCCTTCCAGAGCACGATTGAAGTCCGATCTCCTAAAAGCTCAAAGGCCCATCACTCACAACAATAGGCTTGTGATTTCTTTTCTGTCTTGCTCGTTGGCTGGCGTCTTGGTTGCCAAATCTTGCTCTCGGTCCTTGATGCTGGGAGCGCACCTGTCATGGTGGATGTTCCCTGTGAGGCCAACTGGAGCAGCTAATCTTCTGTGACACCTGCTCTCATAATTCATGGCCTTCCCTGCACTATGAATTTGGTTTCTTTAAACTGGAAAACCACATTTTATATTTTTTTTTTTTTTAAAGAACAAAAACATGGCGTT
>OMOW01034387.1:1817-12370 GCA_900312555.1 Lamprogrammus exutus
TAGAAGAAATTACTTGAATGCAGACTAAAAACCAACAAAAATCTGGACTGCAGGATGAGATTTTCATGGTCTTTAGTATGTGAATGGCCCATAGCTTTCAGTCCAGATTTTTGTTGGTTTTTTGTCTGCATTCAAGTAATTTCTTCTATCAATCTAGAACTGCTTTTCCTTCAGTGATGGGGTTAATAATGAATTCTCACTTATTGAAGCAGCGCTGAAAGAAACTCTACATTCTACAAAATCTTTTGTCGCTGGCATTCTAATATTGTAAACAGAAAAACATCATTGGTTTTGTGAACACAAATCAATCACGGGCAGGTGGTTTTCTGTAAATACCTCCACTTGATGTTAGATATTTGTTTGACGTAAACCAGTGAACTTAGAAATCCTTTGCCCCGTGATGCGTCACATGATTTGCAGCAGTGAAGGTAAGATTTATCTACATTGTTGTATCTAGGCCAAGTAATCAACACTGCAGAAATGAAAATGTTAACTGTTGCCAAGCCGTGGGGTTTCAGCTTGTATATTCTGTTAATATAAGTTCATGCCTCAGTGTTTTTGGTGTTCTGCATGTTTATCACCAATGAAACGTATCATGAAATAATAATAAGTTAAATAATAAATGTCATATTTCTGGTCTTTGTTTTAGATAAAACTCTATGCATGTCATGCATTGTAATGGCATAGAGAGTACTGCTAAGTGCATTTAATGTTCACCAGTAAACTAATATTGTGTTCCATATTCTGAACTCTAAGCTTATCGTAGTCAGTTGTGTGTATGATGTTGATTGATAAGTTCTGAGCCTAGGTGTTTGAGGTATTTATTTTCCCCCATAATCTCCTTCAACACACTTCTGCTGGTCATGCTGGAAGGACTCAGTTTCAAAGAATTCCTTCTCATGGTTGCCTGAAAATATCCCCATCATCATCTGAAGTCAAATGGATCCTTGCAAAAAGCGTTTTTCATGCTTGTGAGCAGGTGAGTGGCTGGAGGGGCCAAATCACGTGCACGGTGTGACCGTCGGACTAGTTCAAAACCACAGGCACAATAAGTGGCCATGGTGACAGCCGGTGTGTGAGCAGGGGCAGGCTCGTGCTTATTGGGTGCCTTTGGAGCATGGAGGTGTTAAACAGGAAAACTGTTACATAAACAAAACCAGCCCTTGCTCAACGTTCTTGTGGGATAGGCTCAGAACTTATCAATCAACCATTGCACACATGTTATGGACCTGTATTACATTTATACAACACACATACAGTATATCAGGCTGATGCTCAGATGCAAGGAAGCAGCCGTATTTACTGTGTTGAAGTGTCCTTTAGCAACACAAATATGGAGTGTGCACACATTAGTCCTGTGGGTGTTTCATTATTTTTTCTCCACGTCATGAGCCTTGCATACTTCTGGAAACAAAGCGAAACATGAATTTGAACAGCTCAAACGTACACACAAACATGTCCTGGGGCCACCCCCCGACCTTCATCTCCAGTGTTCATGGTGAATGGAAGTGATTCAATTTATGTCGCAGCATGTTTCGTGTTTGTTTATCCATATCAGAGCGAAGCCCGATTTAACTCTCCTGAGGTATCACACAGGATGAGCAGATGTTGCCGAGACCCCCGTGACCTTGTAACTGCCACAGTCATGATCTGTGTGTGTGTGTGTGTGTGCGTGCATTGGTTTGCTGAGGCGCAGCAACCCTGGCAGCTTCTTTCTCTGCTGCTTACCCTGTGAGTAATGCTCAGACCAAGTGCGGGGGCTGGGCCATGAGGGTTCATTAACTTAGCTGAAGCCTGATGAGCTGGAACACTCCTAACCTTCAATGTTTTAGTCCAGCTAGCGCCACTCTCAGAGCAGAGAGTACTATAATTTCTCCCGGCATGTACACAAGGCCTTTTTTCATTCTTGACTATTGATTTACTAATGTATATGTATATTTAAAAATATATGCAACCCTGTAATAAAGGCTCCTTGTCCTTCAGTACATATGTATGACTTCCCTGATTTGAATATTACGCAAAAATACGTTAGTATACCAAGCAGGGAAACGTGTCCTGTTCATGTTCAGTAGAAAATTGTGATACAAATCCATATTTTTTGACCGCATATTTTACACTTTATTTATTTATCTGGAGGTACCAACCTACATTTGAGTCAGTTAAGTGCATTGCATTGTAGTTACGGTGATGTGGCGTGGGAGAGGTGTAGATATAGAACAGAAGCCACCCAGAGGGATGATTGCAAACTGCTTCACTTGACCTTGTATGTTATAACACGCAATCCCAGAGTTGAAGGGATGTTTTAGGACACTGATGGAGTTGTAGGTAATCCCTGAAGTTATATTAGGCAGATGAATCACTGTGTGACAGGTGGTTGTCAGTTGTCAGACAAAACAAACAAGATTCTGCTCCTGACCATCCAGTTCTAAGGCCAAATTTCAGATGAATAAGCGATAGTTCAGAGGCTCTCATATGAACTTAGGGGTTGACATGGGAAAACATAGGAGCCAGTGCCACATTGTGAAGAGTTCCGAGCATTTCACCACAAATACTCTTGTGCTCAGCTGGAGAAACTGATTTGTAAGCAACTTTTTTCTGCCCTCAGCAGGAATCTTGATCATGACGTCAGGAAGCATTGGAACCAACAAAACAATTGAGTAAAAGATAACAAAGAATTACTGGCAATGTGGCGCACTGCAGCAACTAGGACATGTTTTTAAGGCTGGGACTAGTGGAAAAGGTAAAACAGGATTCTAAAGTTTACTTTGTGTAGGGTGTTTTGTATGCATATTTAGGTCCCAAATTATTATTGTTATTATTATTCATTTATTCTTCAGTGATGTAGTTTACTCTGATTTAGTGTATTTCTCCTAATTGTTAGGTATAGTGAAAAACCCAGCTTTAAACCAGAGTAAGTCACTGTGTTGGGAGAAAGGCTTTGGATTGGTAGTACTAGTGCATAGTGCACCTACACTAACAGTGAATGGTTTCAATAGGAGCTCACAAACTGACCAAAGCACAAACAAGAGGTTCAAGCAGTGTCCACAGAGCACAGCTTGAAACAATGAGATGCAAAAACAGAGATTTTCACAATATTTACATAGTTCCTGTGGCTGAAACGAAGCCAAGTGTATGCAAGTCCAAGTGTATGGGCTTTGTAGACATTATTAATGGTGCACGATTGTGTAAATATCACTTGGGTAATAACAGGTAGCATGGTATTTAATCATAACAGCAGCAGAGATACAGGCAAACAATTGCCCTAAATTCTTTCCCATGCCCCACATTTAAACGTGCAAAGTGTTTTCCCCAGTGGTGCAAAACCTCAAGTGATCCTCATGAGTTCAACTATGGTGCAAATATTGTAGTGTATGAGTTTTGCCCAGGAGGAGAGATAATCCAGCCACTAAGTGGCAGTGTTGTTTCAGTGATAATAAAACACAAGCAGTACACGGAGACCAAGACCATACAGAGCAAATTCATGTTCTACATGTATGATTACAACATGTTTGACATGTAATAACTCACAGGGCAAGCTTAGCTTCTTACAGGCAACAACATGATGGTAAGTATGCTATGATTAATGTACATCCCATCATTAAAGCCTTACACATGTGAACATACAGTATGTCTGCTCTCTTTGCTCTCCTGCCATCCTGTTTCTGTCTTTTCACCTCTGCCATTAAAACACATCATTTCCAGACCAAACTCCTTCTCCCAAACATTTTGTGTCACCCTGGACATGGTGGCTGCTCACACTTTGTCCATCCACGCAGCACAAATGCAGCACTGATTAGATATCATGTGAATCGTCATAAGTTGTGACATTTCTGACTAGTCTAAAATGCACTTTAGTCTTGAGCTGAGGGTATGACTGGCACTGAAGCCAAGAAAAGTATGTCTTTGAAATGTGTTACTAAGAGGATGATTAAAGCCAGATATGAAAAGGAATAAATGTGGCAAGCACCACATTTATTATTACCAGCTGCTGCCTTTGAGCAAGGCAGTATATTTTTAACATGTGTCTCCATAGCTATGAATTGGTGTGGATTTTTCCCCCCCACAAAACAGCCTGCAGCAGCTTTTCTCCCACTACACACCTTGCATCAGAAACATCTGAGAGAGTTCTGAGGCTTTGTTGTTATTACATCATGGGCGTTTTACCCGAGCTGAGTAAGATCGTTGGGGTTTCCTAAAAACATATGGCCTCTGTCACTAAGGCTGGATGGATGAAAGCTTTCCGCTACTGTGTGAGATAACAGCAGTGTTTTCTCTTGTATTAGCTACTGGCTTTACACATTTGCCCCAGTGCTGGGATGTCTCCAGTGTGTGCGTGGATTCGTCTGGGAGCCTGAAGTACACACCATTAACAGTCATGCCATAGCAACAAGAGCTCACCTGGAAAAGCAAACTGCAAATGTTTTCTCCAAGCATCAGCAACTTTTCCCCTTAATTTGACATTAAACTGAAATCCTCATTTGAGGGGCAACATGAGCCAGAACTTGTGATGCTAATTTGTCTCCGGTTTGCCTGAAGTGTAAAAGCCACTGAGGAATTCCTACAAACAACGATCCACCTCTGCTTGCACTGAACTGCTAGAAGTTCACATATTTGTCATGCAATGCCTGCAGGAATACAGCGCATTTTCTGCTCTGCCACAAAGTGGCTTTCTGCTCCACTGACATTCTCTTGCGTGTTTTTGGGGCAGTGCACAGCCCCATGTGATTTATTGTGCTTCGTTGTAAGATGAACAGTAACTCATTGCTTTCCTGTACAGGACAGCCTAATTTTTATTGTTCCCTTACGTGATGTTTTTGCACCCTGCACTCAATAGATACCTAGAGGTTCCACTGCAGCCTGTGCTCTGCGTAGCTGACAAACTTCTTTTGTGCAACCTACCCATAATGTGTGTATGTGTGTGTGTGTGTGTGTGTGTGTGAGAATGCTATCTGAGGCATGCATCCATGTCTTCACATCATCGCCCACAGTGTCACTACTAACAGATGAGATGGCAGCACACATTTCCCTTTCAACCAATTTCTTTGGAATGGAAGAGGAAATCAGAAAACGAGGAGAAATTACAACAAGGTAGCCACACTGGCACCTAGCCTGAAGATGATGAAACAGAAGCCCACTTTAGAACAGAAAGCCCTGCAAATCTTCCAAGTCCCCAGTTCATTAAAGACAATCCAGGAGGCAAAGCCCCCTCCCCGTCATTTCATGCCCACACACAGCCTCTTATCTCCACAGGGAGGTGAAGTTTGAAACCAGATAAACAGTTCACCCCATTTACCAGCAGAGTTGAACGCTTTGATTCCCTGCGTGTTTGTTCAATGCAGCCGGGTGACGTTTCATGTGGAATTTGTTTCTTTGCTTGTTTTGTAAAAAGGGGTGTGCAATGTTTCTATAAATAGCTCCATTGTCCCACTTTTTCAATAGCACTCAGTGGCATCGTTGAGAGGGATAGATGATATCACACAGGACCTTTGAAGGAAACATCCACTCATCTTCTTTTCAGAATGATTTTCATTTAAACATCACCACAACATCATTCACGGCATCCTCTGGTTTCAGTCAGCTTGTGATGAAGGCCACAATGAAGAAGATCAATACGTATGAGGCTCAATTGGGAAGTCTTGCTATACAGAGATTGCAGCCAGTATCACATGTGGAAAAAAGGCAGGCACATATCTCTGCCTTTTTTTTTCAAAACTGATCCAACACTTCATTGGGGAAATTCATCCTCTACATAGAATGGACTCATGTCAGCACAGGGCTTTAAACTTACAACCTTCTTGCAGGGAGGCAATAACCACTAACCACTGCACCACCATTTATTATTTAAAAAAAATGTCTCCAGATCTGGACCCTACCTATTGGAGGTCTGTCTCTGTCTATTTGTCTACATTGAGATTAGTGTTTTACTTTACAAAAATATGAAAAACATCTCAACGTCAGCTCACAACATTAAGGAATGATGTTAAAAATCAATCTATCTGTATCTGCACTAAAATGTAATGTGTTCCATTCAAGTTCCATTCAAATTAGCTCAGGTCTTTTAGAGTAATCCTGCTACCAACAAACCAATCCCCTGCACAGGTACATTCATGCACCCAGATCTTTGAACACGTGAACCTACAGACCCACAGGGATCTATAGGGACTGGATGTAGATGGCAGGTAATTGCTTGCATCCAAAATGAAGACTTTTCTCCCTTGTGGTTGAGGCCTTTGAATTAATCTCAGGTGGACAGCTGTGGCAACAAGCACAACAAAAGGGAGATCACAACATATCATCAAACGGCGCCAGGCTACAAGGGTGACGAAACATAAACATTCCAGTGAAAATTAATATGACTGCAGCGAGCCTACATTATATCTTTGCGCTAATCGTGGTAGATGCTTTGCGCCGTTTTTAAAAGATCAGATAAAGCCACGGTTCATCTACGCACAATGAGCAAATGGCTTTGTAGTAATGAAGTGAGTGAACTGCGAGTCATCTAATGGAAGCGATGATAAGTGTGAAATCCTGGACAACTCCCCCGACACCTTCTTGTAAATCTGAATCCAGACAGCGTGCTCTGAAGTGCTGCACTTTCATGGGAGAAAAAAAAGAGGCCTGCTCCTATGGCAACAGAGAATCAGTTAAATGAAGACAAACAGGAGGCCTCTGAACCTCCACCTACGCTTGTACTAAAAAACACAACCTCCTGTCACAAATCCATCATTGTGGTAACTTTGACTCGCTGAATGCTAATGGCTCATAGCGCGGGCCTTAAATAGGTCACGACTGGGAATAATTGTATTAACTGCTGTAAATAGAAATAAACAGGCAAAGTGAGGAAGCCTGACTGGCTTGTCGGAGTCTATTCAGAGACTCTTTCAGAAAATGGAGGAGAAGTCTTGAGGGAGGCACTAACTGTCACAATTTAGCTCTTTGTAAAAAAAACTGCCATCTGCTTAAGAAAGCCAATTATGAACAAAGACAGAGACGATGCAGAGATATTGTGAAAGAAGAAAATGTGTCTTTAAGGCAAGAGGTTTCCGCCTGATAACATTCTTTAGAAAATGAGCTTCTGTGATGTGTGCGCATATCAGAATAACACAGATAATATGACTTCTTAGTCTCACTTTACCTCACAGCCGTTGCCTATTGTGCCAAATGCATAAAAGTGATTAAAAGAATAAAAGTGAGTCATTCTCTAATTTAGTGGCATGGACAGTGGAGCACAGGGAGAGGATGAAAGGAAAGGGCAGCAGCAGAAAGTTATTTGGGATGAGAAGTCCACCTCTGTCTGTTTGTCTGGCTCTTCCCTTCAATGTTTGAATGTCACAGTGCAGCTTGGGATGCCAAGAACAAGCTGTTCTGTGAGCGTCCCACAAACATGTGGACCAGAGCCTTTTACAGTGAGAACAGCAGGAAGTTGATCAATTCTTTAATCAACCACAAGTGAATCCAGCTGGTCAGATGCACACGCAAATAAAACACACACTGATCAGATCCATTGTTGACCTGTGCTCAGTATCTAATGATTACTGGTGGCAGTAAACAGTTTGTCTTTTATTTCCTGGTTAAGTCTCAAACAAATCTCTTTGCCACTCTACATTTACTCGACAGCACTCTCCGAATCTTTGCTGGTCAAGCTGCTCCTCTCAGGCTGGCAGGATTGAGGTATTCTTTAAATGTTGGAACAGATGGCTCCCAAGACATCTGGAGGAAAAAAAGAAAAACCTGCATGAGGCTTGAGAGCTCAGAATGGCTTCTTATTCTTCATCCTTTATCTCCTGTGGGATCACAGCCTGGGGGCTGATGGTTTTGGATGCGACGTACACTCAGCCAAAAACAACAGCCAAATGGTAATATATCATTTTGGGGTTGAATATAATATGAGAGCATTCCACTGTAAGCACAGTGTTGAAGATGCAAACTCTGGTGTGTCTACAAAAACACACCACAGTGAAAATTCCATCATCTAGAATTAAAATATTTTCCCAGTTTTACTGAAACTGGGATCACATTGGCATTCACTCACATGTACGACACATTCAGATTTCCATGCTCTTATTTTCATTTAGGGCTCTAATTTCTTTGCAATGCTTTAATATGCAAAAAAACAACAACAGCATATTGATCCACTTCTACTCTTCCTTGCTGCAGCACCAATGTGGACACTGAGTGAAAACAAGACATTAAGGTCTCAATAAAGCTCCCCTAAAAAGCCTGCTCCGTTCTGACACTGGTGGGTCTAACAACCTATGGGTTTGACTTCCTGGCTGCAGTTCAATAGGTGTCAATCTCTACTTTAGTTACTCTGACAACAAATACTCCCTAATATATCAAAATGAGGGAAAACAAGAAAAGAAAAATACTATGTGATTCTTTAAGTTAACTAATTCTGTATGGCACTGCATCCTCTCATATAATTGACCTGTTTTTTTGTGTGAAAATAAAACTAAAATATTAAAGTAAACCTTTAGCAAACAGGCCTTTTTATTATGCATTCCTGGAATGCAAACAATGTAACACCCATGTGAACACAGTGTGCTGAAGTATGCTGAACAAAAATATAAATGCAACACTCAACCATTTTAAAGCCTTTATTGAAAATACATTAAAAATGTTTATTGGATAACTGAAAAGGATGTGTAGAAACAATTGTGGTGCTTCCTGTTTACTTACTTACTTTGCTGCCTAACATAACAGCTCCAAATTTTCCCAGCAGGGATGTTAATGTATGTATGTGTCTCTGAAGAAGCGTTAAGTGTGAAGTAATTTAAGGAATCAATTCAAGTGAAGACTATCACAGGTAGAACACATGTGAAATCTGTGTCAGGATGGATTCTGAGAGCAGCAGTGGGTCATTATACCGTACATGATGTTGGACTGTCATGTCAAAGACTTTGCCAATCAAAGGCCGTGAGATAAGAGAGCTGACAGCTACACAGGAAAACACATTACTATTTCAACTGCTGCTGCTGCTTTCGTGCTGCTCTGCGACCATTTTGACTCGTCCCTCACTCCTGCTCTTAATTCTTAATGATTTCTTCAAATGCGAGCTGGTATCGCTCAGGAGGTGCCACATTCCAAGATGTAAATCTGAGCTTAATCCACGAATTAGGTTTCCACGAGCAGTCTGCACGGATATTGTGAGAATGGAATCGTGCCGTGAGCATGTGCTGTGCCGTCTACCATGCAAACCAGAACCATGTACTGTATCCATATACAACTTTGATCTTGTGGTTGTGAATCATTTAGCAGTAAGATAGAAAGCATGCCAAACCTTTGCAGCCAGTGAGATGAGAGGGTTAAATCCAAAAACACGGAAAGCAAAGTTGTCCTCGCAAGGGTTTATTAAAATTTCAGAAGATGTAGGAGGAGGCTTCTAATCAGGGGGAACACATGCAAACTATACATGCGACTGTTTTTTCCCCCTGTTTTTTATTTTAATTTTTTAACAAATTCAGGAAACTTGCCTGAATTGTTTAACTATTTTAAGTCTCAGATGTCAAAATCTTGTTCCTAGATTTTTGTCACATAGTGCTTAGGCATCAAATTTTGTGTCACACACAAAATAGAAAATGCATAAGTATAATTAGATTATTCATTCATTTATTATTCATTCTGTTCAAATGTATGTAATTTTGTAGCAACTAACACATAAAACCTTGTAAAAATCTTTTGCATGTTATTTATCCTAAAACCTTTTGTGGTGTAAAGGGATGTTTTAAATTATGAAATTTCCCAAATATTCCACATTTGCTTTCTTTCTACTATGAGGTTAAAAGTTTCTCGTGTGATTTATTTTCACAAGGTTTAGATTTATGAGTGAAAAATTCTTCCAGTCTTTAAAAACCCCAATTTACAAAACTATAATGTAACCAACAAAAATGACCTCAGACTCAGTGAGATGAAAACAGATGAAACAATCCATGAAACCCGGAGAGAGTTCACTGGAAATGTTTTTTGACTTATGAATGATATAAAGCATGTGTTTCTTGCGTGTTCTCACTGTGAAGCAAACTCAGTTGGTGAACCAGAATGGCCAGCAGTTTGATTTGCTGAAGCTGCAATTCATGAGGGCTGTGCAGTCTGAGTTTGGGGCCAAAGTTGATCTAAGATGTAAAGATGTGAATAATGTGTTCTTTAATAACTGTTGTTATGGTTCAACTAAAATGAAATGTAAAAATTAATATACTGAAAAGCTTAACTAAATTTTCACATTGCTTTTTAAATCAGGATACCTATTTGCAGTCAGGAAGCATCCACATGTTGACAACTAGAATTAGGATGGACCCCTACCCGACCCAGAACCCATGCCATGCTTGTAAAGGGCCATCCGGAAGGGAAGGGCATTGTCGGGGAACAGGAGAATCATTGCTTGTACGTTTTCTAACTTCTGACTTAGAAGTTGAAATTGACCAAAGTATTTGGTCTCTACAATTCTTTATTGCACTGTTAATAGTACCGAAACTTTGTTTTTGACTCAGAACTTAACATATCCTTTTAAATCATAAAATAAAAAGAAATGGCATTGACAAAATTATTGATTTAAT
>OMOW01034433.1:0-10616 GCA_900312555.1 Lamprogrammus exutus
CGCTGAGTGCGTAAAATGCGCAGCGTCTCTCCAAGGATGCGAAATATGCGCGGAATGGGAGCAGGAATGAAATGAACGCAGTGGACTGAGTTGAACGGGGCGGGGGGAGAGGGGCTGGGGTCACCCTGGATGGATGAAATGGAGTGAGAGATGGGAGGATGGGTGGAAAAAAAAGAGAAAGACAGAGAGAGAGAGAGAGAGAGAGAGATGGGGGAAGGGGTCGGACTGTATGGGCTGCATTCAACAACAAAAGAAAAGACTAGTGCGCCCAAACTCCTTTCAGTGAGAGAGGAGAATGGAGAGATAAAACAGTGGTGAGGCAAGCACACATGACATGACAAAAGAACATATGAACAAATGAACATATTCTCTAAAAGCACAGTGAGCACTGCTTTGTGCAAGTTGTATTGTTAATGTTTAACAATAATTTAACAATTTGACCACCAAACATGCCTAAAGAAAAATAAGAGAAGAGGTAAAGAAAGACAAAGTTAACCTCATTCAAGAAATTTAAAGGTTTTTAGTCCATTTGTATGATACAGTTCAAGTCTTAAAAACACACCTTTCAAAGATGAAATACAAATTGCATACACTTTAAACATCGTTTTAGGCAAAGACATATTGCAAAGTTCTGTACTAGCTCATGCAAGGATTACAAATTATTTTCAATCCAGCTGCTTGATAATATTTAGCTTGAGGTATTCCCACTTAGAGGAGGATGTAACACAACAAAGAGCTTAACAACTGTTGGAGGTGGACAAATACACTCCCCTCAATCATTCTGTTACAACCCTAACTTAAAAAGAGTAAAGTGAAACTACTCCTCATTTTGAATTTTGACCCCCCTCAGACCGCCCTGAAGGACCCCTGGGGCTGATGAGACCCCTGTTTGGGAGCCACTACCCTAACCAGAAAATCATTGTCTTTCGCTCAGATCTTTGAATGCAGCAGGCAGTGCCTGAGCCTCATAAAGGAGTTGTTGTTTACTACTAAGCTCTGCCTATCTCAGGTTTCATCCCCTCAGGCACTGCTGGACTGTCATCTCCCCAGAGGGAGGGGCTGTGACATAAAACAAACACAGATATGCCAGGGTCACAACCGGGAACACCTACTGCAACCTGACACCACAGACAGACCAATCACCACATGGCAGCGCGCGCGTGTGATAACTTCTTACATACAAACATACCCACACACCACAGTTTGTGCAGTCTTCTTTTTATTCCTTTGTTATGTTTGTGGGTGCAGTTGTGCATGGGCGTCTCATTTACAAAGTGAAACCTATGCAGACCCTTGCAGATGCAGAGCTGCAGGCTAGTAAGCATTCTGCTCAGGGACCCTAAGGGTGACAGTTAGAGAGTTCTGACCTCAAATCTGACCTCAACTGGTTTCCTGCTGATTTATTAACATTGCATTTGCTTGTGTCCTGAATCTTCCTCACAGAGCACCAGTGCCAGTGCAAATATGCGATCGAACACTTCAATACACAATAATGTAAAAACCAGGTTTTGGCATGTTTTCTGTCACCATGGTGTTTGGTTGAAGGACATAAAAAAAGAGTAAAATCACAGCTCAGATCCACAGTATGCAATGGTGTAAAGTAACAAAGTGAAATTAGTTCATTACAGTATTTAAGTATGTTTGGGAAAATTTGTACTTTAGCAAAGTATTTATATTTTCATAAATTGCTTTTAATTCACTGCATAGCCATAATAAAATATATACTTTTACTTCACTCATTTAGTCAAAACTGCAGCAGAGTATCAGGGCCACTGCTGAAAAAAATTAAAAAGAGAGATTTCGGGAATAAACTTATAATATTTTGAGAAAAAGTTCATAGGTTATGAGAATAAAGTTGCAATGTTTCGAGAAAAATAGTCAAAATGTTAAGACAATAAAATTTTCTTGTCAAATGGGAAGGTACAACAGAGCACGAAAGAAATTTTTTCCCATCTTTAATGAGCCCTCATCAGTTCCTTTAATAGATGTAGGATTGCACCTTATTCTTGCAGTAGTTTGCGTGTTGAGAACATGAAGTCTTGAAGAACTCATCTTCTAAATAAAGTAGAAAAAGTTTCATTGAAGTGATTGGTAAGATTGTTAACTGCTTTTCCTCATCTCATGCTCTGTATTTTGTCTTAAGTACAGTTACTGTCAAAAAATACTTTTGATACTTGAGTAAAATTAACTTCAGCAGCGAAATGACTTTAAAGCAAGCATATCTTTTCCCAAATGAATGAATTTGGCTTGTATCTAAGTCATTGTTGAATGGGATATCTCAACTGTTACTAAAGTATGGCTTCGAGGTACTTTATCCATGACTGACAGTATGTAAAATGGCAGTGGAGCTTAAATGTTCCAAATTGGATTGTCTTCCCCAGAAACTCTTTACGGTGCTAAAATTAATGTTGTGTAGAGATAGAGTTGTCCACCAAGCCATACTTTGGGCAGTACAACCTTCTAATCTGTACATCCATCACAGCCTGTGTCTAATTTAATTTTTTGGTCTCCTCCTTGCCTGAAAGAAAGATGAAGTACAATATGTCTATGTTGGCAGATATAAAATGTCAACAAGAGCCCTCTTGTGGTCTGTGGAGGGTGATCTGAACAATCAAACTAGTGCGGGTGCTGTATTGTGGCTTTAACCAGATTCATACAAGCTGATCTTAGGGTGCCATTTCTTTTATGCAGAGGCTGAGAACGAACATTTACTCAACATCTATCAGTCTTAGCCACATGCCTTGTCTGTGTATGGGGGTCTTTTTCTTCTTTTACTTTATAATCTGTGATTTATCAACTAAATAGGAATAACAGCACAAACTTTCACCGTGTCTCCTTTATGTTTCCAGATTTTATTTCCAAAGGGATATAAACGGGGATAACGTGCACAATGTCAATTTCACGGACACAGTGATAGAGACAGACAGTATTTATCTCATCTCATCTCATCTCATCTCATCTCATCTCACCCTCACCTCAACTCATCTCATCTCATCTCGCTTGACTTAAATGATTTGACAGGATTAGTTCCTATAAAGAGCAGCAGACACGTCCAAAAATGACGTCCAATGGTGACACTGTCTGAAGGTGAAGGGTGGATTCCCAATGAATAGAGGGTGGGTTTGGACATATCCTCTGTTGAGGAGACAACACTGGATGACCAAGGTGGTCTGAAAGTTCAGCAGCAAGGTGGACCATATCTGTGACATGTTGGTCAAATTGGACCAGTGTAGCCTAGAAAATAACCAGAGGTTAAGGGCAAAATCACCTTTAGATCAACTTTTTGACCCCTAAAAACTCAAAAAAGGGGATAATGATGAACTCTCCCAATTTTAGTAGGGTTATCAATAAATCGTATGTCATATATGCAGTTATGGTATTTTCTGCCTTTATTTGAGGTGAAAACAAATGCCCCAGTATTTTCTGGTCTTTCAATTCCGTTTGATTCAATGAAAAGGGACCTGAGTCTGCATTGCTTAAGTTGTAATCTCTCTGCTATTTAGATCAACAAGTTTGTACTCTGATCAGTTAAGATTAAATAAAGCAACCCAGCGTGTTTAAAATGCCACCAAATTTTGGTCAGTGAAAAAATTGATTTCCCACCCTATAAAGGACTGTTGTGGTTGACACATTTATGAATTCCATTGGATTTTAAGAAAGAAGACCAAAGGTTCTGCTATAACTATCTAGTTATGACAGCATACTTCCCCCCTAAGGAATATAAAGTACTAGTTAAGTACTGGAGAGAAGTGGAGAAGTAGATGAGGAGCCTTGGATCGTCATCCTCGGAGGCTTGGTCTCAGGAAAACTGAACCATTTTTACTCTGTCCCACATTTGATGGAGGGGGCAGGGAGTACACTAATCTCCTTTGCATGTATTTTGCAGATCTGGAACAAATGTATGGCCGTACACCCTGAGGTATCCTGTGGGAGGTACTACAGGACTTTGCTTCCCAGGCCCTTGCTCTGAGCCAGTTGGCCTCCATGCACTTAGAGCAACAGCAGTATTTGCATTCTTGGCATTAAGTCAAGAACATTTACGGAGGACAATGACAAGGAAACGCTTTGACTCTTCTACTGTATCTGGTTTGCATGGAGGGCATATCAACAAGAAGAACGGAATAAACAGTTTGAGGACATGAGAGCAGAATTAGTACAATGACAATATGAACTGAACTTTGATCATGACACTTGAGTAAAATTGCTTTCAAAGCATGTTGAATTGAAATGAATAAATCTAAAATTGAAAGAACACGAGTAATTAAAGCAATGCTTTGCGAATTAATCAAACTTTCATCTTATGGAATTTATTCTCTTAAACAAAATGAGTCCAGAACATTAAAAACCAAGTGCTTCACTGAAACCTTGAGCTTTGCTGTCATACCAGCTTTTTTCCAAAGTCAGATATGACAACATCTACACAATGTAGACTTCAAGGCACAATTTATACCTCTTTCTATATAGAATTCCTCACTTTTTAGTCATTATTTATTTGCCTTTGCTTGTGCATTCATTCATTTGTTTGCTTATTGATTTATTTTTTAGACTTAAAAAGTACCCGACTGTATAGGGTGCCAAGTTCAACACAGAGGATCACATATACGAAATTAGTTCTGTGCCACAAATTGCATAATGACAAATTCATTTGTAATTCATCATAGAAATTACAAAGCATGTCATCGTGGTTGTGGTTATTTCAGTGTATGAAAAAAAAGGTTCCTTTTCAGTTTTGTGCGCATTAGAAAGTCCTGCCTAAACATTTCTGTGGACGAAATACAAATGGTTTGTGTTTTGTGGACGAAATAAAATACAAATTACGTCCAAACACACTTCATATGGCTGTACTACTGTACAGTATATAGCAAAGCACTGAAACTCTTGGACAGGCTCAATAAACTAACATTTTCTTACCTTAAAGAAAGTGATTTTACAAAACATATATTCATTAAGTCGATTTGGATGCACATTACAGACTGAATAGCCATGCACTCAAGAGTTGAGAAGTTAACATGCATAACCAAACAAGGCTAGTAGTATTGATGAATGAATATGTTTAATTCATGACTCCTTGAAACTCCTTCAGCCAACATACCAGGTATATACACAAATGTTGTGTCTTCAAATAATTCTGATGGCATCTCTTGGTTAGTAGGTTGCATTTTTAACAGGATTACTCAAAAGATTATGAACCGACTTTGACAAAAGTTGTTGGAAGGGTCGGGCACTGACCAAGAAAAGTCACATTAAATTTTAGTGCTGATCCAAATCCAGTTCCATATTTAAATAATAGCTTAACATTGGCATTTTTCCATAATTTTGTCATATTTCTTCAAAAGTAATAAACTAATCTCAATGAAAAAAAGGGCATAATTATTCCATGATAGACCATCAATAAATTAAAAATTAGTCTGGACCCAGATAAATCATAACCTCTAAAGCCCAGAGGGAAAAATGCTACCTTTACACTGTCTGCACATTTTCCCCATATTCCTTGTTCTACGTAGCTCAGTCTTGCAATTTGCTTTTCCCAGAGAGACCTATAGTAATAAATCTGTAGATAAATAAAAACTGAGACTGAAAACAAAAATGAACCAAACAAAAAAAAGTATTTGTATCATAATTCACACTAAATAAAGGCACCTCAAATTTGTCACCACAAAATGTTTCCTTTAGGGGTTTTGTGCTTGCATGTAAATGTTTCTGCAAATCCAACCTTTATTCATAATACTATAGTCATTTCTAGCAGCCTCGTCCAGACTAGAGCAGATATCCAGCTCTGTTTACCGCTCTTCCTCTCTGTTCATGAGAGCTGCTCTATTTCTGGGTAAGGGGCGCTCTGCTTTACAGAGCTACCTCCAACGGGGGGCAGCAGTTTCCATGCCCATAGAGAGGCACTTCCTCTGGGTAAGGACAGTAATTATCCCCCCACCTATCCCTTCGTATTGCTCAGTGTTACAGTGCCACTCAGTGGACAGTCTGGGTTATGGTCTTAATTTCAGGGGACCTGGAAATCCCCTTCATCCTTTTTTTTCTGTTTACAGCAATAATTTACTTTTTAGACCGAACAAAGAAATTTGATCAAAAACCTGGTACTGGGTCCACTTGGGCTTAAGTGGTTAAAAACTAATGCATCCTATGAGAAATAAAGCAATGAAATGCTATTATTATTATTGCTGTTTTGTATGTATTGCTGTTTCTGTTTGTTGTTCACTTCTCAGAAGTTCTCTTTATGATAAAGGGATCAAACCCCACGCTCATCCTGTTACATTCAATGTGAAGCTGCAAACACAGAATGGGTCAAATGCAGAGGAAGAAATTCACCAGGACAAATTTGGGCTTTTGTGGCCTTGGCAGTTCAAACTGGAGTTCAGGTACAACTTCACCAACTGGCCGGATGCATGAAGAAGAGTAATCATGAAGATGAAAACTCCAGCAATACTAACAGTGTATCCCATTGAGAGGAAATACGCATCTTTTCTTTTACAGTTTACACAGTGCATTGAAAGTGTATCTAGTTTAGGCTGTGAATGAGATTCTAACACACATAGCCCTCATTACTTTTGCAAGGTTTAATTTTAAAGTACGTTCAGAAAGACATGCAGTACATTTGCACGCACATTATACTCAGATTTTTGTCTGTACTGCAATTAAGGCAGAAATGCGAGTAAGACATGTCTGTATGAGAGTGAATGTAAGGAATATAAGAATATATAATTCTGCTTTTAACTGAACATATATGATATGTTGCTTAAGTGGTGTATCAGACAGAGTACGGCAGGTGAGGAAATGCATATAGACGATGCTTACTACAACTACTTTAGAAGACAATGGATCATTTGCATGCTCGTATCAACACGGTATATTACTCGGATTATTAAAACGTTGATTGGCCAATTTCATTCTAATTATGGTGTTTATATGATGTCTACAAAAATGATGTATTGTTTTGTAATGTAATTGTACGGAGGCCTAGTGAGGACATGCAATATCATAATGTTTTTATTGTTTTCATGTGATGACATCATAAGTTTCTTGAGACTCAGAGAAAATGTCTTCTTAGATGACGCTCACTTAACTCTAGCAAGGCATAAAACTATTTCAGCCTGTGTCAGGCCTCGATTGAACAGAAATGTGACATACTGATCAATTTATTCCTGCTCTTCTGTCATTAAAGGATAATAATTCTAGCAATGATTAGGATGTGGCTGCAATATTTGTCTATTTCTGGGAAACGTTTCAAACAAACTGAAAAATGAGCCACGCCCACTCAACTTTGACAACCAATTATATCCAAACAGTAAAAAATACAAGATACAGCTATTGACTTTCATCTGACATTCTACATATAAAATGTTGTGAGATTTAACCTAAAATTATAGGAGGAGATAAAAAAAAAAGTCGAATTGTCTAGTCAGGAAAAAATGGGCTTGGTCTACATGGATGGATGTGGTTAGACCCAAGTAATCCAGCAAAAAAAAAAGAAAGGTAAAAGTTGTTATTACAGCGCCACCCTCAGGCTGACTGGTACCAAAATGTAATGGGTCCCTCCCTGGATCATGTTCAACCTGCCCACCAAGTTTCATGAAAATTGATCCATAACTTTTCAAGTAGTCCTGCTGATAAACAGACGGACAAACCAACACGGACAAAAACATAACTTCCTTGGTGGAAGTAAAAATTACACATTCTCTCTTAGCTTCCATGTTATTGAGGTTTTAACATGCTAGTAAAGGCACTGATGGTGACTCAGGCTTGCAAGAAACGGCCTGGCACACTGCTCTACTTTTTTAGTTGAACACAATACCTTCACAATGGAGCCTCAATAGTGTATAACACAATAAATACAATGAGCAGATGGAGTTCCGGTGATACAGGTACACTGTGCCTCTTCTCTGTGGGTGTTTTTAAATGACCCCTTTAAAAATGTGGGAACAGACCAGCCTCCTTTTGACATTTATTTGTCACAGATAGAGACATGTAGACACAGAAAGGAGCAGCTACATGATTGAGGATAGGAGCTCAATTTCCACGAGCAGCATTGATTGGGATTCCCAGAAAGGCCAAGAATGAGTGAACAAGAAGGAGAGGCTTCATTCTTCTCCTTCTTCACAGTGTTGATCTAATCAGGTTTACCTTTCATGTCTTTGAGTCTTTATGAGCTTGACAGGTGAGAAATGTGAAACAGGGAACACACCAGACTGCCCTGTCCTGCTCTGAAAGGCGGATGTACAAGAAATTAACTACATTGATGTCATGCGAAACACAGCATGAAAATAGAGGTTTGTGGTTTGTTTGTTTATTCTTCATTAAACCAAAATGTTTGGGTACGTAATTGACGTTAGATGTAACTATAGCCTATTGTCACACTTATTTCTGGAGCATATCTCAAACATGTAGGCTTGTTTATGGTTTGATTGAGTGCAAGAACGGGTCAGACACTCTTGTTGAAGTAATTGTGAATGCGGCGTGGACTTGGTGAACTCTCAGGAGTTTCTACACCAAACTGTATTGATTTTTGTACAAAGGGTGAAGCAAATCCAAACACAGCCATGATTTTTGTTGTTCAAGCTAACTATTCAACATAACCCCTAAGAACATGTCATCTGTCAACAAACAACGCATCCAGTATGGTTACATGGACATTATACTCTGATTTGTGTCTGTACTTGTGTAATTGTGATTAAGGCATAAATAAAAGTAAGTTGTGTGCATGGACAAACTCATACACATTACACATAGTTTAAGGTCCCAGTTTGAATTTTCTGCTTCTGAAATCTCCTCCCGCTTGTAATTGGTCCAAATATCACATGACTTGTTGCATCACCGCTGAGGGGCCAATTAGCGCCATTAGAAAAAGTTCTCCTTGGAGGCCCTGCACAAAGAACACCAAAGAGCCTGAAGCTGCTTTCTGAGGCTCTTAAATTGTCCCCATGTGTTCCTCACTTGTCCCGCGCACTTAAGACACAAGGACTAGCTGCAAGGAAAAGTCACAAAGACAGGAATTAAGAGAAATGGAATATCCTCGCTCCTCATCAGTGGTAGTGGAGCTGCTCTGTACTGTTGCTTTTTTAAATGATGTCGCCTCCTCTGTCTTTCTGTTTCTGCTCACTCCCTTCTCAGAATACTAAAGTGATTTTATCAAATAATGGCTGCTGTGTATGGGGTACCAGGTGAAAAGAATTTTGTAAATGAAAATAGATCTGTGCCTTGAAATGTGTATATTCATGACAAAGCCAAGTAACACTGTGATGCATTTTACTCACAAGCAATAACAGGAAAGGGAGACATGTTAGCACATCAACATACATCGATGCTGCCTGACAGAGGAACCCATCCTGCTCTACTTTGTAACATTACCTTTGTAGAGTGCCAGCAAAACATTATTTGGCTATAAGGCCGAGCCTTTTATCTTATGCCACATAACACAATAATGCAATACTTTATTGATCCCTGCGAGGAAAGCAGTCTTTTCTCATGCCTCTCTTCTTGAAGAGGTCAGAGGTGAGGGCAGCACTTCAGGAGCCGGGAGGGTTTCAGTGTCTTGCTCAAGGATACTTTAGATGTTTGATGACATGAGGGACTAAACACACCCTCCTCTCTTTTATAATCCTCATAATTGCATTATATAATTATTTTTAGCCAGCTGATACTGTGATTTTAGTTTTAATTGGTTTGATATTGTAAAGTCCTTTGTAACATTTGAATTAAAAAGTGTGAAATGAATGGAATTGATTAATGTGTGATCTGTGTTGCCTGTGGAAATCATCCACTGAAATCCCAGACGATATAATTTCATTTTAAAGAAACTGTTCGTTGTTGAAAGCCATACCTCGGTCACACTTGATACACATTTACAAGCAGTTGTTAAGGCCAAATTAAGCCATAAGTGAGTGATTAGATTACATTACTGGAGTTACTGGTGTAGTTGATAAGAAACCCAAACTTAAAGCACTGGGAAGATCATTCAGAATATTTAATCTGAACCAAGGTTACTTCCAATTGGACTGGAAACTTGACTTGGACACCACTGACTTGTAACTTCACTTAGACTTGAACCTATTGACTCAAACAATCCCCAAAACAAAGATGAAAAATGATAATATGATACAAATGTTTAGTCTTTATAGTCATATCAATGTGTATTTTAATCAAATTATGTAGGGTATATGGGAAGTAATAAATACAAATTTTAAAAAACATCTATGATTTTTGTAGACTAGACATTGTTACTCTGGCATTACATTTGCCACTGAAAGCATCACAACTTGTTTAGGACTCAAAAATCAGACCTGACTTGAACCTGTCAGTCTTCCCTCGTGACTCGCTTGACTTAACTTGTGACTTGAGTGGCAACATCGAGACAGAACTTTTGACGTGCGAAAAAATGACTTCTGTGAGACAGGGATTACAATGTTTTTGTCAATTTTCTCAAAAGCAATACAACAATCTCAAAGAAAAAATATGAGTGTATCATCCTATGATGGAATATCAGTGGGTGCCATTTGGTCCAGATAAGGATCCATATCTGGCAGTCAAATATCTGCTTGAACAGGGGGCACAGTAATAGAACTGCTGCACAGTAAGGGAGCAGATCGGAAGAGCGCGGTGTAGGGAAG
>OMOW01034471.1:2615-14600 GCA_900312555.1 Lamprogrammus exutus
TCATGCTTACCAGAGAGATAACAGTTTTTTTAAGTTTTTTAAGAGTTTTTGGGTGTTAATGTTGTGAAAGTGACTAGATGAGGTGTAAAAAAAAAAAAAAAAAAAAAAAGCTTCAAACTGACCAACACGGCTCTTTCAGCGAGCACACACACAACACACACACACCCTCAATTTCACCTTTTGGTCTCCTGCTGCTGGTAAGCACGGAAGGCCACGGACTGCTTCTTCCAGTATGTCTGTGAGAGAAAAACACCGATCCGATATTGATCAACACAACATGGACACAACTTTACAAATTCTGTGCAATATTGCAATGTTTCTCTTTTTGCAAATTACATCTCAACCTACATTCAGGTCTTTCTCCATGTTTTTCAGTAAGGTCTCCTGCTCCAAGTTGTGGATCTCTTCCAGGAGGACCTTCCGTACCTTTTCGAGCCTCTGCGTCCTGGGGTGGACAGAAGCGAGACCATTAAGGAAAACTACATTGAATGGGACACAAATGATAGTGCATGTTTGAGACTGCCAGAAAAGTGTAAACTAGGAGCCTGTGAGACAAAGCACTTGTAGCAAAACAAACTTGCAGCCATGGTGGGAAACTAAATCCAGCAACCGGTCACTTTAGCAAACAACCAGCCATCATTCAGAGGTCCAGAGTAAGATATTTTTTAATGGTAAAAACATTTTATTAATTTTGTAAACTAATACCAGGGGATCCCCACTGGCATTCTAACTGACCTGTACTTGCTGACTTCCATGTTAAGGGAGGACATGTGCTGCTGGACAGTCTTCAGGGACTGCTTGTTGTAAACCTCCATCATCTTACAACGGCTCTGAATACCAACACGTAGAATATTTCCAGTGGCATTAAGTGAAATGTGGGTTAAGACATATGGTAACGGTAACGTTTCTGAATGGTGCCTTTCTTTCTCTAGCTCCTCTGATTTATCAGAGTTAACCAACCTGGAACTTCTTCTTGAGCTCTGAGCTGAACTGCTGGCACATGTCGTCGGTGTTTCCGCTGATTTCGGGCAACTCTGACCCCTCGTCTCTGTCCTGCGCTCCAACCTCACAGTAACTGGAGCTCTCAGCGTGGACAGAGAACATGGCCTGACTCGCCTCACCTTCAGCGGACACCTCTGCGACTATAGATAACATAGTCACGTTTTGTGCGCCGAGTACCAATTTATCACCAGGATGACAACTGGGACCCAGCTAAAGCTACATTATAGCACAACACACTCATTGTGCTGTAAAACTCACTTTGTGAAAATGAAGGCACACGTACTACATGCAGTTAAAAAGCTATGTTGGCTTTACGCATAACACTTCATTCATCTATTATTCATCTAGATTTGATCAGGCACATGCACTGAACTGAACAACAGGGGAGTAATAAATAGATATATGTCTTACAGGACTTAAGCAACTTCCTTGGCATCATCCAAGCAGAATGCTGCCCTCTCAACTTGCTTCTCTTCTTTTCTACCTTCTCATCTTCCTCTGAATTGCTGGACAAGGAATGGGAGCTGTGGCGTTTGCGACTGGGTCCTGCGATAAGAACACCAGTTGTAAGTTGCCATACATTATCCACTATACGACTGTTTCTCAACGTAGGGGTTTGCACAAATATTTTATGTAGAGAAATCATTAGATAAGCTTTAACTCTGGCCTCCCATTTGAGACAGAGAGACCCAGAATAAACCCGTAAAGGTCCAGGTTGCATACTTACCAGATGTATGACTCTGTGTAGACTTGAGGTTTCTGTCTGAACCTGGCGTTTTCTGTCAGGGTGGAAAACTATGCGTCAGTCATCAAAGTTAAGGCAACACAAGGTCTACCTACCTAAATATCTGTGACTCTACTATTTCACTACTTACCTTCCTACCTGTCTTCTCCTACCTACAATAACCATACACAAAGCGCTGGAAAGCCATCCTTACCTCTATCTTATGAGCCACAGCCAGGGCAGCACTGGTGTTACCCTTTACTCTACTGGGAGAGGAAGAGTTAGTGGACAAGAGGCTTAGGGAAACATGGGACACTGAAGACACTTTACTGAAGTCGTAAGGAAGGCGACAGTTGAGGGTGTCTTCGAGGGACGGCGACTGGAGAGGAGAAGGCATGGTGGACAAGTCCAGCTGCAGGGCTGTGGAAGCCAACAGGGGCTGGGAGGGCAGCACTAAAGGAGACTGGGGTACGGAGAACAGAGCCTTAATTGGACTTATCTGGAGACAAACAAAACGATATAAGAGTGAAGAGGGACAGGAAGTCATGAGTGAATGATTGACAAGGAGAGATATGGCAGCCCATTTAGCTGTGATCTAATCACCATGCTTTTCATGGATTAGACAGTTAAATAACACATTTACCAGAGTGCACTACGAGGGACATATGGAGAGTCGCAACATTATTTCCTGCTGTCTGGTGTTAAATAAGTCACTTCAACCAAGCTGCTTAATCTTTCAGAACATCACTCGTAATTCCACCATGATATGCCTCATTACCAAACGTACTTTTCCAGCCAAAGTCAAATTTCACACATGAAAGTGCCCTGTATGACCAGGTTTCCAGCTAGCTTCTGCTTAGCCCTGACTTCTGTTAGTATTTGACGTTCAAGTGAGCCTCAAACCTAAAAAATTGTTGCTGTAGTAAGAGTTGTGTTATTTCATTATTTTCTTCACACACGTTTTCTCACCTGGTCTGGGAATTTCAACCAGCGACCCTCCGGTCACAGACACAATTCCTTAAATTCTAGGTTACTGTCTGTGAAGGCTTTCAGTCATACAAAACTTCACAGCTCTATTCAAGTGACAATTCTCACATGACCGCTACTTGACGTCAACAAGTTCCATATGTTGCAACGGTGTGAATCGCCCACAGATGTAAAACAACGTGGGATGACCCATATGTCGTCAGGACTGAGGAAGCTTCTGGACTGAAGATGAAACACATCCAAGACTTCACAGAGAGACTCCTACATATTCTAGGCTATAAGTCTCTGATAAATCATAAATGTGGGTAAAGGGTAGCAGGTGGTATTTAATAGTTTCCTAACATTTTGATGCATTATAAATATCATCAAAGGTTATGTTTTGGTGAAGTGCTATTTTACCTCGGCTGCACTCGGTCCCTCAGCAGCAGGACTTCGACCAGTAAGATTCAGTGGAGGAGAGGGGACCGGGTGGAGGGGCAAAGTCTTAGACGTGATGCACATCTCACTGTTGGAAGAGGAGGGCTTGAAGTTTCCTTTACTGCTGAAGGCGGTGTGAAGTTTGTGCGGGACAGGCGAAGAGGTGTCCTGGAAGGGGGGGCTTGGGGATGCAGGGAGAGGGGATCCATGCGGAGAGAGGAGAGGCGAGCTGGCCATGTCCAAGGTTGGGGGCAACATCTCAGCAGCTGTGTGGGCCCAAAATAAGCACAGATGTTCAAACAGCTGGCCTCAGGCGGTGGACCGAGAGTAGAAGGTCAATATATACATGCTGTCCTACATATCAATTTACAGTTAAGAGGTTGGAGAGCAATCAGGTCATTTATGCAACAGTTTTGGAGGTTTTTAGAATTTTCTTCAAAAGGGTGATCACAGTAAAATGCATTTTGCGCAAAAACAGAAGACAGGGATGTGTTGAGCTTTTACAGGAAGTTACAAAAACAATCATCACACTGGGTGAGCCAAGTAAGCCTTTTACGTAAAACAGGCATGGCCATTGGAATTTTATGGGAATGAAGATTCTTTACATTAAATCCTAGTTGGGCCGTTTCAAATTAATATTTCTTAATGTAAAAATAAAACTCACTTAGTTTTTGTTAACTGTCAAGCCTCATTTTTACCAGCCGCAGGAACAAATAACATTGTGCGTGTAGATTATTAGGAAAACACTGAGTGATAAGTTGATAAGGACGATCTTATGCGAGATGATTTCACAGCCTCCGTCTTCTGGTTTAATTAATTTGTAAAGGATGTGGGCCGTGTTTTGCAAATTGGATGTAGATGACTCGTGACTCATTCACATGTGTGTGTTTGAGCGTGACAAATACAGAGGCGTGTCGCTATGTGACAGATGCGTGCACACAATACATTGCTACAGATCCTCACACACTTTCATGGAATCTAAACAACAATAATGCGTGTTAATGATGGGAAACTTCTTTTAGCCATTCAAATGTCAAAAAGTCTATTACATCATAATTTACAAACCATGAAATATGTAGCAGACAGTAAATAAGTCAAATAACTATTTTATAACTGTTATGCGGGTGTTTTTTCCCACATACTCTTGTGCCTCATCTTCTCGATGGAAGGAGGGGAGCAACAGATCTGGCGAGCAGCCCAGGAATCTTTCAATGCACTTGTCTGTTCTTGAACAGGGAAGTCATCTTTCTTATTTAACTTCATAGATGCGTGAGAAATCGTCTCAGTCTTCTGCTTCTGGAAAGCATGAGGTTTCTGTGGCAGAGGATACAAACACAATACGCACTTACTGTGCGCTGTAATCAGATTTAGCCCCCAAAATGTCCATATTTACAAAATCATTTGCCCGACACGTTTTCTTTAATTACCATATGACCAATAATCCAATGTGGAGAGCCAATGGTTCATGTTTGCACACTATGTTTAGGTTTTCCTAATGTGTAAATTGCCACGGGACTTTAAAAGATCAACCATCATAATAAGCCACGTATAGTCAGCCTGATTCTTCTAAAAGATAAGTAGGGATGGACACCCACAGTGAGAGCACGTGGCTGATCCAAATCTGATGTGTTGCTGCTTTCCAGCCCCTGATGGGTGATGGTGGACTGCTCAAATCTGTGTTTTCTCTTCTTTACTTCAGCAGACTCCACAGGCGCCTTCTCATTCGTCCTATGCTGGCCTACAAAACATTTCTGTGGGCAGACAACCCATAAAGCACAAGGAAACAGATGCAACAGTCTATTATGAACACATTTATAGTTATCTACAGGGCTTCCACATGAGGAACATCCAAAATGTTAACTATGTGCATTCATACGGTCTTTAATATCCCACAGAGCTCAGCAGCCCAGTAAACCAGAGAAAGATAGCTCGTGGCTGAACTTTGTCATCATTTGCTGTCAAATGCAGTTCACACCCCTTGCTGGAAATGCTGATTACAGCCATTGGAAGATTCCACACTCTTCTAAACTTATATTTGACTTCATCAAGTTCAGAAAACTGCATCCAACTTTGCTGTTCTTGGTAAGTGCTGATTCGATTGTCGTGTCTAATTTTGTGTCATTCATTTTGGATGAATGCTATCTGCTGGCAAGGTATCTTAACTAATTTAACAGTATATATTATCATAGGGAATACCAATGTACACATAATAGAGTACAATAAAACACCAAACTGCTTGCAATATGAATACATGTTAATGCACTCAGAAATGCAGATTCTTCATGTCATGCAGAACTTCATCAGGATAACTCAATCGATCAATGAAATGTTTGAGAAAGGTAAAGGGGGGAGGTCTCTACCATGGGACTGGCTGGCTGCTCAGACTGTGACTGACTGCTATGATGTTCACTCTGTAGCTTCCTGTAGCTTTTGCTGGATTGCTTGCTGACAGTTTTCTTTGTCACTCGCACGTCCTCATAAGTTGTCTCAATTGTCCGCAGCTGGTCAGTGCAGGAGAGGGTGAAATAGGGCAAAGACACTCTGATTTTAGTCTATTGTGGCCACTTTGCAATTCACTGTCCTCTTCTACTTTTACACAAAATAATATTAACCCGTGCCAAAATATATGTGCAGATATAAGAATGTGTGTGTGTCATGCCTTGGGAACAGGAAGCTGCTCTGGTTCTGACTGGCTGTCATCAGTATCTGGCTCTCGGTAGCTCTTGGTGGTGTTGGCTGCAGCTCTCTGAGGCCTCCTACCTACTGCTGCTGATCTGCTGGGGACTCCTGCTGGATTCTTCTTTGGCTGCACCGCTGCCTCCTTTACACAGGGCTTCTTCTGGTAAAACAATGGTGACACACAGTGGATGACTAGATAAGTGCATCCCCTGGTTGTAGGACATTATTTGTAATAGACAATAACAGAGACTAATACAGCCCTTCTGTCTTACCTTACTCAGTTTGGTATTTTCCTTTATAGGTTTTGAAGAGGGAGGGGGTATATCTGGGGATTCATCTGCAAGTAAAAAGAGTACATTCCTTTTGAAATGTGTGTTTGCTTAAATTCTTATATAAAAATCCAGTCTCAGTGTGCCAAAGCCTACATGCAGAATCTGGTGCAAATGTCTTAGGCTTGACACAGGCCTGTCTGGAGTATGTGGTAACTTTGGGTTTGGGTTTCCAGCACGAGTCCCTAATCCAGCTGACCTCAGTCATGGCATAGTCAGTGTCCGTGTCACTGAACAGGTGCCTCTTCGCATATCGTGTCTCCTGCCACACACAGGGCACAGGATGAGGTAGATATGGGCATTAACTGCAGACTACATACATTAATTTCCTAACCTTACTATGCTTATCCTCCTATTTCTAACAGAGCATCACCAAATCTGAGCATGGTGCACGTCAAATTTTAAGAACCTCCAGTGTTATTTCTGCCTAATTTAGCCACAATAATAAAGGTAAGAAATATTTACCAAATGTTATATTTCTATTAAGTACAAGAGCATACACACAGCCTTGGATGCCTACAAATCTTAATCATTGAAATAGAAATATACTTTTGCCACAGGTTGTTTTTTCTTGGTTTTGCTGGGGAGTTTCGAGGAGTCACAGACGTCACTGTTAAACAACACAAACAGCATTGAGTTGGACAGATTTTAACACAACAAAATGTAGCTGTTTCAACACCAACACTCCTTAAGATGTAGTGTAAGTCCATTGACTACACACAGGATAGGCAGTCCTACCTGCTCGATATCGCTGAGGTATCAGTGAACAATTTGCTGTTTCCCTAAAAAGCATCAAAAACCGACTTAACCACGAAAACAACATGTAAGTAGATACTTGCTATAGATTCAGAATTATAAAATAACTAAACTTTAGTCATATTTACCCCAATACTCAATGGTTCGTCGACATTGAACGCAAAAATATCTTCACTGTAGCGTAGAAAAAAGGTCAGACATTGGGTAGATTAATACTCTAAAACCAACTTGAATGTCCAAATCAAGACTTGCAACTTTTGCTGAGTGACATTACCTCTTCCTGGGTTTTTTTGTGGTTTTGTTAAGGGGTTTCCTCAAGCTTGCAGCTCCATATACATCTGCCTATAGCAAATAAAAGCCATTGTTAACAACAACTTCAAGGTGTGCCTTAACTAAAGCGGTTCAAGTTATGAACACTTACTTTTGCAGCCGACAGCCAGCTCATATGAAATACTGGCCTATCATAAAAACACATCCGTTAACAGTTAGTACTGACCTGCTAGCAATGACATTTGTTAACTTACTACAGATTATTACTATAGTGTAACATTATGTACTCTACGATCATCGGTGTGTGTACCTGTTGACAGATGGAGAAAGCCAGCATGGAAGGTTGCTGTGTACTGCGGCTTTAGCTGTGGACTGGGGGGTCGTTTTGTAATGGCTAGAGATGAGCTTCACCATGCCGCCTGCTACCTCTGCATCTCTCTGAGGATAACAAACACAAATTTAAGAAGCATCACGGGGATATTACGCTGCTCAAAAAATGTATAGATGTCATACCATCTCTTTGCTAGAGGGGGCCCCAGTAAGTTTAACCCTTCCACTTGTCTCCTTCACAACTTTAGCTGGAGTAGCCTTAACTGGAGCAGCATCTGCATTGAGAGACATCTGGCTTTTGCTCTTCTCTTTAGCTCGGCTGTTCTTCTTGACCTGCTTTTTAGGAACACACGATGTGGGACCACACATGCTGGCAGAGCTTCTGTCTTGGCGATCCTCACTAATCTCAGACTGCCGTCCTTGGGATCCAACTGGCTCCTGAGGAGGAGGAGCTTGGTTAACCTCATCGAGAACCTTCTGCAGGCGCTGAGTGAGGTCGCTGTGGAAGCGCTTGTAGCCGACTGGGCCCGAGTCTGCTCTCTGGGCTGAGGATGGGCACTCCAGCTGTTGTGCCAAACTTGACGGGGGCTCTACAGAGAGCAAATAATGTTAATTAAAATAAAAGGAAATGTTTTGAAGCATTAAAGCTAAGCTGCAGCTAGAGCGAACTATTCTCGACATTTTTGTAGAGGGCCTTAGAGACGGTGAAGATAAAGGAGTGAAATCTTTGCATACCTGAGTTCACTTTCTGTGTGGGCATTATTACCATCCCAGAAACTGACAGTTTGTTCCAATGAGAATACCTACGATTTAAACACATAAGCATGTTACATATCGTCCACTCTTGAACACACCAGTGCACATGAACACACACAAATCAGTTACATGGAAAACAGTTGAAATGTAGACATTGAAATGGTGCTTCTCATTGCTCACATGTTTTTCTCACTGTTCCTAGTGGGTTGGGTGTCAGGTACAAAACTTTGCTCTGTAAGTAAAAAAGAAAAAGAAAAAGGTCACTGATGGTGTCACATTGTGGTTGTATTTCTAGGTTGAATTAAGGTCAGTCTAATAATACTGCACCCAGAGGCTCCTGTTCTTCTCCCTGTCCAGCTAGAACCATCTCCACTGCTTCTGCCAGTGGGATATTCTGTAACATAAGCACAGAGACAACAAATTCTAACGGGCAGAGTTTAGACGAATAAATATATGAGTGAAAAGAACACAGTGGCAATAACATTTCCGGATTTTACATCATCTGGTGTGTCCACGACTCACATCAACTGACTAGTAACTGTCTATACAAAAATAAATTTGATGATTCTACCTTTTTGTATTTTTCAGCCTCATTCCTGGTGGCCAGCTTCGAAGTGTTGTTCTTTAGAGATGTATCACACTGAAACAAAGACCGTTAAATAATGAGAATAATTCCAAAAACAAACACAATGTCAAGCTATGTCCACTGCAACACAGCATCCATACCTGCGGTGCCGTGGCATGTGTCAGTGCGCTGCTTGGGGTCGTGACATGACTGGTCTTGGCAGCTGTGCTTAGCTGTCCACGGTAATATTCGCCGTCCCTATCACATGAATGGACCATCTCCAAAGATGGCTTCCCTTTACCCCTGCCTAAAGAGTCCAAAGGGGAGAAGAGAATGATGTTAAAGCTTAGAGTTAAACCCCTAGTTTAGATTAACAGCACCTACACAACAAATGTGGAATGGCTCAGGCAATATGGTGAATGTGGACATGGATATGTGAAATATACATTCCATTAACATATGTTCTGTCAATTGTCCCCTAATTCCCACCTGTAATATGTCAGTAAACCAAAAGCTACTGTATACTATAGAGAACTGTACATCTCTGAAGATATAAGTATAATTTGCTGTAATGTCACAAGTTAAGTTCACTCATTGTATGTGACTCAGCATGGTCGCATCAAAGACAGGAACATCTGGCAAACCAATTGTCAAAGTTTGCAATGATTTCAGCCAAAAACAGAAGTTCAGTGTTAAATGTGTTATAACCATTTTATACATTTAAAGTTGGATGATTTATCCATTTCTATCCAGACTTCAGGCTCTCAAAATGATAAGCCTGGCCTTTCAGCGCTTACAAGACAGATTCAAGCATCACCTACGTAATGGCTTAACAGCAGAGATGGAGCTGCCACCATGCAGACTTCCTCCTGAGCTGCTTGTGATGAAGGTGGTGGACTCTGACATCCTGGACTTGGCTGGAGTCACCATCTGGATGAACAAACAGAATACCAGTGTTAACAACTTAAGAGCAGGTTTGTAACTATACTGTGTGGCTTCCTATAAAAGTGAGCTCATAAGAAAACGTTCTATTCTTGCCCCCTTCAGGACACTTTCAGCTACAGAACAGAAACGATATGGATTCAATCACCTGCACCAATTCATCCAGACTCAAATATGTCATATTTTCAACTGAGACAAAATTAATTTAAATAGTTATGTCCTCAAGCGATGTCACTGTGAAGATGTGAACAGCCAGATGTGTCTCACACTCTCACTTTATTTACTCATAAGATTTAGTCACTAAGACCATGTTCAGACATAACTATTTGGTGCAATATATTAAAGATAAGTGGCACACACTGTACTTGACATATATATAAAATACAAATCTCTTTCACCTGTGCAAGTGCAGGACGGGCGGGTAAACAGTAGACAGTATTCTTCTCACTTTCTCCGACAGAAATCTGACTCTCTGGGACAACAGACTGCATGGGAACAGTGGTAGGCATCACAAACACAAACTATTTATGTTCATGTAATATTGAGCTTTTCAAAATGCTAGAAGCACTTGTGATTATTTAATATAACGATTTACATAAACCTCATTCCTAACTGATGTAAATTAGACGTGTTGACAACGGTGATGACTGCTTCTTTCATAATAGCTGCCTATTAAGAGCAGTTAAGCTAACAAACTTGTAAGTTAGTGGCAAACAGATTATGGCAGCTTTTGTTTACCTGGGAGTTCTCATCCATAACAATTTTGAGAGTGGTCTTCACTACAGATGTACTCCTCTTTCCTACAAATCTCTGCCAGACAGAAGAGGCAAATCAGCACCAGACAACAATGCCTCATGAACAGTGAATAAACAAAACTTGAACGCTCTGCTTGGAGCAGAATCAAGAATGTAGCAGTCTGAGATTATGCAAGATGATGCGAGTTCAAACGCAGTGAACCAATCCTTAAGATTGACAAATTAATTAAAATAAGTGGCGTCAAAACATCTTCTCTTTGTGTGCCATGTACTTTTCTGTGCCATTATAATAACTCCAACATTCAATAATCATGTATTCTGCTTTCAAACAAAAACATGAAAGGAATTCTCATTGGTGATGTGGCTAATAAGAATGAGGAGATGAAGCTGTGGCCTCTCTACTTTATTCTTGCTGTGTCCGTAGACACTATGAAGGGCCTGCAGGATGTCCAGGCAGGAACTGAAGTAGATGATGAGGTTAGACCCTTCCACCACACTGACGACCACCACCTCGGACAGTTTTAGGTTCAAGACCTGCCTCTTGTCCTCCTCTGGAGAGAGAGTGATATTTGACCATTACACACATACATACACAGGCAAACACTCAAAAGACCAGTCACACAAGCCCTATGTTTCTATGATTATGTATTATAAGGAACCTAGTGTGTTGAAGGATGCTATTAAAATGATACTCAGAGGCCTGTTTGAGCATTATTAGTGGCTGGAGGGCTGCGAGGCAAAACAAACAGTAATCCATTGTTCTTTGTGTGCTGATTACCTGTAACTGTGTAGCTTTGGACTTCATTCTCACTAATGCATATTGTCTCCCACTGATTGTCCTGCACGAACAGAATGACACTCAAAACTTATATTTGAAGGCCTCTCCATTTCAGTATCTAATACATGTACAATCACTGTTAAATACATAGATGTAAATTTAAGTTACACATTTTGATTGAATATTGAAGTACCTCTTCGTCAGCCAAAGAGAAGTAAAAAGAGGTGCTGTGGCTTCCAACATTGAAGTCGATCCAGAATTCTTCCAGCTTATCATCAGAGGGCTTCAGCAGCTAATGACATAACCACAACCGTGCCAACACGCCACAGTACATGATGGATTTCATATAATTTATGTACACAAACTGCAATCAAGACATTCTGATGAAATGTCGTAACTTGCTCAAATCAAATCAAATCAAATTTATTTATTTGTATAACCCAATATCCCATACAATGGCTCAAAGGGCTTCACAGGCCCACAATAACAGACGATTCCCGACCCAGCCCAGAGCTCTCTAGGAAGACAAGGAAAAACTCCCAGAAAACCTTAATGTGTAAGGAAAAGGAAGAAACCTTGGGAAAGGCAATTCAGAGAGATTCCCTCTCCTCGAACGGCCAGGTGGGCAATAGGAACCGCAGGTGTGAAAAATACAATGTAGCAAAAAATACATAACATGAGTCCTGAGGAGAGAG
>OMOW01034512.1:5007-16276 GCA_900312555.1 Lamprogrammus exutus
AGATGGAAACACTTACAATAAAAGATATTTTGCAGCTTAGAATGGATACGAAGCCCTCAACCACAGAAGCACGCAGCATACAAGAAACAACGAGAGCAAATGTAGATGAGGGATACGTATCCATTCTAAGCTGCAAAATATCTTTTATTGTCAGTTTTTCCATCTCATCCCAAAAGGCAGAAATGGCAAACACAGGTCGAGCAGGACCCAGAGCTTCTGCATACGTGTCGGGGCCGTCAACCTCAGAGCAAGGTGTTACTGTTAAATCAGGAGGTTTAAGCTGATATTCTCCCAGGCAATCGGAGGCTGAAATATCACATCCTGTTGGTGAGTTGTGTTTTTGAAGTTCAGGCGTAACCAAGGGCGCGTGGGCTAAGTCGCTGAGTCGCTGACATGCAGGGTTGTCCTCTGGTTTTTTGTTCGTTCCTTGACCAGCAGATGGTTCAACATAAATACCGTCAGAGATGCTTTCATACCCCTCACAATCTGAGGCAGCTGGTACGATGCTGTTAAAATTCTCTTTGTCTGTATTGCAAGAATGCATTTCAGTGCTGTCAGTCAAATCAAATAGTTTGCTGTTTGATGTAGTGCACTTCAAGTTCAGTTGCTGCGGTTCGTCCATTGATTCAGCCGCTGAGAGGTAATTTTCAGAATCGTAACTATGAGTTGAGAAGAACTCCACACCGTCTTCAAATTCATCAGACTCTTCACCTCGGAGAGTCAATATGTCGCACGGCGTGGACGTCGGGAGATCCGTTGGCTTTTTTGGCTTTTCCACCGAGCTGCATGGTTCACATTTGTTTCCGTCTGTTCTTGACTCGATGCTGTCTGCTTGTAGGGATTGAGACTTTTCCAATTTTTGTGCCACATTGTCCGTTTCAGCAAAAGGCAAGTCTGAAATGAGTTCACTTTGCATGTTCTCAAGACTTATTTCAGCGTTTGGTTGCCACCCGGAGTTTTGGAGCACATTTTGGTCTGACTTTGTGCAGTATTCGTTGTCATTCTCGCCCTCAGATTCATCTTTTGTGATATTCATCTCTAACCCCGAGCCACGTTGAACTCGAGGCTCCTGCTCACGGCTACACGCGCGCTTGTCCTTACGAAGTTTTTTTTGTCTTCGTTTTTTTTTCGCAGATGGAGCTCGTGTCCGATTTCCCGCAGGACTGTCATTCACGGTCACAAACCAGCGCTCTTTCTCTGGCCTCGTAGTAACGCGGCTCGTATCCTCTGCTCTCTCTGCGGTGTGTGGGACGTTCACATTAATTCCTGCTTGGTTGCAAGAAAGTGGATCAAGTTCCTGTATAGGTTTGAGGTTAAAGGTTCCACACTCTTTTTGCACATGTTCACCACCTTTTTTCAACTCTGCTGATGCCGACGCAGCTGAACACTCAACATTTGTTGCATCCGTTCCCTGTGCATTTGTAATACTGTCACTGGTCGCCTCTGTGATCTGTTCTGCATTCTCCACGCGCATGGCCTCATTTTCTCCAGGATCATCCAGACATATTTCAGAGTCCACCTGTGCCACATGATTCCTCACAACACTGACCTCTTTGGTTTCTATGGTAATATCCTCCAGTCCTCCTGATTCATTTGTATAACCCGTCCAGCTGTGTCCTCCTGCATCGCCGCTTTGAGATTCATCTCCGTCTGTGCTCTGTTGTGCCTCATGCTGGTTTGTTTTAAAGACTGAATCTGGGTTTCGTAAATCCTCTGAAACGCTGACGGCTGGACCGTCGAGGCAGGCGAGAGATGGCTGGAGCAGACTGCACTCCTCGCTCTCCTCAAAGAATCTCATCCAGTCATTTTCTGCAATGAGCATGCTGTGATCTAAGTCATCCATTTTGACACATTATATGCTTGTCTATCTAAAAAAAGGAAAGGGTCAGCATGAAGGAAATCAGTGTTAGAGGGGTGCATATTTACTCTGCGAGAAAAATAATCAGTGGCTTAATGTTGTCTTGGAATTTTTTATAGCCTTAGTTATAGGAAGACTTTAATTCAATGTATTTGATTAAATACAGGATATGAATTTCTCTGAATCTTAACCATTGATTGTAATCTGATGCCGTTTTAATACAAATACACAATAATTAAAAGCTTGAAAATTCAGATTCGGACATCAGCAAAGCAAAACCAGAGCACCTTGGTCACAAGTTCCATAACAGTCCCTAAAATACTCCTTGACCCTGCTCAAGTCATGTGACATGGTAAGAAAAATTCAGTGTCCGGTGTAGCACACAGCCAGCTGATTAATGTGCAGTGTAACTAAAGCTTGAGATAAACAAACTCCCAGCAGCAGCGTTTGTGAGTGAAATCAACTGTGGATTCTTCTTAGTGAAAAACCATAGACCAATGATAACAGTGATGTAATGTAACTAACATGTTAATTATGTAAAACTGTACAAACACCTCCCGTATTCTGTATTTGATCAACACATTTTTTGTAATAGTGTGAAATGCTCTCATTACTCTAGCTGAGGATGACAACACTTCCATTTTCCAAATTTGATGAACAGTGTTGTTGAAGTTTTATAACCGCTTTGTCTGAGCTATAATCCCAAAATTAAAAACCACAACATGAGCCACAACTACTTAACTGTTTATGTGTTTGAAATGTATGTGTAGGGATAAGAACGTACCTGTCGCAGAGGGACGAAGCGTTCACTGTGAAGGTTTCTGTTTGTGTCCCCTGCAGGGACATGATCTGATGTCCTTGCATATGTCAGACTGGGACCATTCAGCTGTTATAAATAGAGTAGTATGCACAGTCACATGTAGCTGCTAGTGCAGACGTCCTTCCCTCCATTAGCAGAGGTGTGATATTTCAGTAAGCACAAATACAAGCACTCCTACGTGTCAAGTGCGATCAACCAGACAATAAATGACATAATTACGATAAAGAGTACTGAGCATACAAAGGCAATGACACGTTCTGCTGCCACAATGGACATTTTATACATGTGTATTACATTAATGACAAAATCCTTAGCATTTGTTTGATGTGGATAATGTCAATGTCATGAGTGCAGCTTGGTTTATTGGACTATTTGCTGCAAATTTCTCAGCACACAGAATTATTCGATAAAATGTTAATCTAACAGCAGGAGTCAGAAACAATCAGCTAAATCTATTAAAAATTTAAAACAAAAAATATTTAAAACTGTCTGAGTCATTTAGAACAAACTCAAACTCTACACACCTGATAGAGAAAAGTGAGTGTGAAAGTTATAAATAAAAGCACAAGAACTGAGCTCAACTGCCTCCAGTGGAACAAGAATCAATGACTCATTTCATTAAAGAGGGAAACAAAGATTATGAAAAGGTGCTTTATTTCTGTAAACACAACATAGATCTTCAGAACATTCTTCATGGCCACTCAAAATACATACATCATTACAAAACCAATACATCATTTGTATAAAACAATATATACATGTGTTTAAATTATGGTTGGCTGCACAACAGCGAACGTGAAGCAAAAGGATATTGTTGGAATGGATAAATGCTTTTTACTTGGTTGGAAATGCTTCACTTCAGATTCCTCCACATCAAGATGGAAGTTATTTATTTCAATCTTAATGTGAAGATATAAAACTATCTGAAATAAAATATCATCTAGTAGATAAGCCATGATTAACCAGCCTTGTTTTAGAGTTATACGTAAAGGCCACTGGATATAGTTCAAATACAAATAATCACTCACATACATGTCAAATCTACCTCTTTCCTGGCTTTGTCTAAAGCTCATTATGGCACAGTAATGGCACAGAGCAATTTTCTTCAGACAACATTTGGCAAAGGTTACAGTTCACAACGCAACAACAATGCTGCGGTCTATGAAACAAAAAAAATGGAACCAAACCACAACGAAAAAAACTCCTCCGAAGTTCTTCTGTTCAAGTTAAGCTCCGCCAGCAGCCGATGACCTCGGCCAAATAAAGTGCACTCGCATCGAGTAATTCTACGTTAAAAATCTATTGGAATCTACGTTTACTTCATGAAAACAAAACGATCCTGTTAAAATGTATTTTTACTCCTTTTATGGTTGAGCAGGCTTGTTAAGGAATGTAATAAATGATGCTTGTTTGGTACTCATTAATCTTGGTTGAGCACTCATAATAAATACAAATGCAGTCGTCCTCACCAACACAGCGCCGTGCTCTTTCACAATAAAACATCCTGGCCCACTAGAGGAATTCTAACGCTATTAGACAGAGAATCTATTCTATTGTCCTGATTCTAACAAGTTAAACTCAGTGCACAGTTGCAAAATATGAAATAAATAGTGTAAAAATCCAAAATAGGAAACTGAGAAAAACAGAGTCCATCCAGTGTTTGAGCTGTCACATTATATAGGATAAAAACTGTCACCACATAAGACCCCAAAAACCTACAAACACACACTTACATTAAATTCATCACTGCCTCCTTCAAACAGAAAATCCCCTTATGTCCTCTCAATCATCACAACAGAGCTGCACGAGTCAAAAATCTCAACAAAAACCCACTTAACGTCTCTGCTTTTTGAGAAATACTGCATATTTTTTGTTGGTAACGGCGTCCGAGCCTGTGTCAGATGGTTGCTTATTATATATTAGATCATTTCATCATCACACTCCTGATAAATGCGGAACAAGTGCGATAAGAATGCAGCAGATGTGGTGACGGATGAATTGACACGAGTCAGCTGGACGTTCTCTGCAGTGCTGCCACTCGTCACACGATAAGAAAGGCAGACGACATTCCTGAGCTTCCGATCCTACCTGCGCCGACTATCTCGCTTCCTCCAACCCCTTACACTTTGTACTCTTTGGTCGCGGACGTGTTTGGCACCGTAGCAGTGCTCAGCGTTGACGTCGCAGAGGGCCGCTCCCTCCTGACGTATCTCGTCTTCCTCGCTTCAGTGAAAAGAGAAGAGAATTGAGGATGAGAGGAAGGAAGGGGGCAAACGTGTGTGGCGTGTATTTGAACCCAGCGCTTTTGATCATAAAAGTTCCTTCTTTTATTGTCTAGGTCAAATTATTATCAGCTTTTATGCCATAACCTCTTTGTGAGTGTGAGCATGTCATTGGTGCAGCAGCAGCATTGTGAAATAACACTGGGTGATTGGTTTATCTGCTTTTGATTACTCACTAGCTAAGCAGAATATAACCTGTTCTGCGGGGACAGACGGTTTGAGTACAATCAAGGCTGTGTTCTTACCTGATGAGGAGGGTATCATGACAGCCTGGAATGAGTGAAGAACAAATACTCATAACGCACTCTGACAGATGCAAACCTTTACAAATTGCATTTTCTGGATTACAGGCAAATATTGCCATAAACAGATACACAGGCTGCAGATGTAGTGTGTGATTGATCTATGAGAAACGACAAAACTGACTCACCGTCTCGCTCGGTTGGAATATAAAAGCTGTGAAAGCACACAAAGAGTTTAATTTAATGAGAATCCATTACCATCTACTGTGACAGCAAAACAAACACGCTGCTTTGTTCCTCCAGCGTTTTCATTCCAGAGGGATTAATAGGCGTGGTGGATCACATCATGAACAAAACGAATCTCTGGAAGCTCCGCACTTCATACACACACGCACACGTTTGACAAAGCTATGATGTGAGGCGCATCTCAGCCGTGCAGCACCGCTTACCTTTGTTGCGTCGATAGAAGATGTTCGGGAGTCGGTTGGAGCGTTTGAGGTAGAAGAAAGAGGCGACGGAGAGAATGAGGAACAGGCTGATTAACAAAGTTCCCAGGAGAAGAGAGGCTGCCACACCGGGCCCTCCTGCTTGCAAATGCAACAAAACAAAATGGTTGACAAAAGCTACAGAGTTAAAGTGTATTTAATACTTAAATCAGGCCATGATGACTTTGCATATGATACCTTACCTATTTTAGGAATGACTGTAGTTACTGTTGTGTGATTTTTGCGCTCCAGCGTGTAGTCTGGTGAGCACAAACAGGACAAATCAAACACACAAAGTAACATGAAGACTCTCAGTTATCCACAGACTTGACGTAAACACTGATGGATCCTTACTGTAGGTGCACGCAGTTAAGTTCTCCACATCTGCAGCTGCTGGGTCACAGAATATGCACACTGTGTTGCTGTTCTCAAGGATGCGCAAGAAACATCCTGAAGAAGAGAACGCAAGGATATATTTCATGTTACAGATTTGGCAGCTTTTACATTTTGGTGCCGTTGTGCTCACAAAAATGTGATTTTATTCCAGGTACAGACGCTATTTACTATAACATATACACACACGCTTTAGATTTTGCTCTAAAAACAAAGTGCCGTTTGAGAGGTTTGTCACATTTAAAGAGTTTTCTTTCAATCACAACTCATCAAACTTGTTTTGTTGTCCTTTTCAGTTCTTTCTTGACTGTCTCCATTGTGTCTGTTCCAGATTTGTCCATCTTAACATTGTAACACAGCTTGTGTTTAGTTTAGCATAACACTTTTACTTTCTTGTCCAGTGATTACTGAACGCATGGTGATTCTCCATTTGTGGTCTTGTGGCATATTGCAGAGACATAACCACGCATTCCATAGAGGAGATGTAGCAGTGTTTTGGTTACTGCTACTGATTCCACCCAGCTGGTGTTTAAGCTGCTATTTTTTGCATTGTTACTAACACAGACACTGAACGTGACATCACCAGCAGCAGACCTGAATTCAGACAAACATTACTGGTCACTTATCTCTGAGGCCAGCTTTCCCTTTTTTATTTATGGGAAGTTTAAACTTAAGCAGGGAAGACAATAAATCAAGACCTCTGACAACATAAACTGGACCAAACCACAAATTCAATATTAAATGATAATTTCTTGTTGATCCAAACAGTTTGACTTATGTATGTGGATTTACCAAACAAAATACAGTTGATTATTGCTACTCTGTTGCTTATGATTATGATTATAAGATAAGATAAGATAATCCTTTATTTGTCCCACGACGGGGAAATTTGCCGTGTACAGCAGCAAAGTTACAAATGATCAAACCTCTTCCTGTACATTTTTACAAAAATGAATGAGAGGAGTTTGTTTGGTTTACCTGGTTCACAGTGAGTGTCATTAGAACATGAAGCGTTCACTCTCTGTTTATCACCACAGCACTCAAGTGAATTCTGGTGTAGGGCCTGTGGACAGAATAATAATCACAGATAAATAACTCCATGTTTCCTGACAAAAACGTATTTGTGTTTGGGGGTGGATAACATCCATTGTTCTTACCTTAGTAACAGGAGTTTCAGGTCTGATAAGAATCACAGTAGCAGCCATGACTAGAAGGAATGACAGAGCCATACTCGAACCTTTTGATATCAAACAGACTTGAATTAGATATTCATGCTTTAGCCAAAAAACAACAACATGTTGAATAACTATATTTTACCCAACAGGGATCCTGACTGTAATTAAAAAACCTGTCATAAAAATTGCACACAATGGGTTAAAATCTGTGAGAGAGCCAAGGTGATTGTAGCTAGCTAACACCTGCCTCTGCGGTGAAGTTATCGTGTGACTGTGTTAAGAATCACACCTCAGACAACGACACCAACATTAACGAAACAATCCTGACTGCATCTGTCCTGTTGTGTCATTTATGCTGTCAGTCACACAAACACACACAACAGCTGTAAATTGGTGAATTAGACAACAAAAAGTTGACTTACCGACCTAACAGTAGGCTACGCGCTGACCAGCAGCACTCGGTTGTTATTGACGTTTAAGGTCTAAGCAGCCACAGGTGAATCACTGCAGAATAACATGTAGTTGACGTCAGATTTGTCATCAATAACACAGCCTTTCTGTCAAAAATGATCCTGCTACAGTACGCAGCAGATTGCTTTGGTTCGACAGGAGCACTTCCGGGTTTGCTTTTCAAAATAAAGTCGCCGCCAGTGGAAGATGCGCCTCGGGGAAGAAATACTATTCCTCTTAGTTAATCTAGACAAATAAACAACCAATTAACAATTCAACTAACAGATGCAAGTATATAATTTATTTTAAGACATTATTGAGATTGGTAGCCACAAACTGATGTTTATCCTCTACCGTCAAAATACATTTGCTATTACAAAAGTTTAAAGAAGAGGTATGTAGGTAATTTTATAGTATATAAATATATAAATAATAGTATATCCTTGTAATTCATTTCGACGATTCGATTTGATTTTGAGTGTAATAGATGCACATTTTGTAAAAATGGTATATAAACTCGAATGGTAACATCTAATTTTTACAGATGTGGGAAAATGAAATTTTGTGTCCTACACATACTGGTGAATATGTTTACTTTTTATTATTACTTTACGTTAATGCTTTGTATAAGTTTACACTATTTCTTAGGTTCCATTCTTGTTTTGATAATCTGTTGACAGATTATTGTCTGCAATATTTACTGCGGGAAAACCCACGGAGACGGTTTCATGCTCACGAGCGCCCCCTCCAGCTCAGGTCATTTATTTACGATAGTGCTTGAACGCAGCGCAGTGTCACCTCGTTCTGAGTTTAAATGGCGGGAAGTTTAAACTTCGGCGTCCGCTTGTTTTATCAGAACTGGTCAGTAAGGAACTAATTTAAACAGAAAAACAAATTAATCCAAGGTAACAACTGTTGTCTACTCTTTTATCGCTTAACATAACCATTGTAACCAAAGTAACATTTTCTTTAGCTAACACAAGCTCCATTGGCTAACACAAGCTTCACTTGCTAGCATTTTTTGACTCCGGGGCATTTGTCTCCATGGTGCTGAATTGGAATTAACTCTCTTGTTTATCAGGTAACCCAAAGAAATGAATCCTAACGTATGGAACATAAAGGAAATCATGAACATCCAAATGGGAAGAAGGTATTTAGCTTACTGTGTCTTTATTGACTGACTACTTGTGAATTCTGTCCAAATTGCTTCTCTAGGTTTTTAATGTAAACACGGTAACATAACATACACATGCTGGACATTGTTTTGTACTTTTAGCTACAAACTTCTTCCTTTTTTACTGCATACATTTAAGAGTGTGTGTTCTGTTTATGTGCGCAGTATGAACAAAACCAGCAGCAGGGATGCAGCTACCAGTGGTTACTCCAGTTTGACAGACTCACAGTTTCTGTTTTGGCCTGACAATTCCCAGGGAACATCTCAGGATATGAGTTTATCATCCAGGACGTCCCAGCAAAGCTCACAGGAGGTACTGCAAGTTTATCCCCCGGCACTGTTCACGTTCTTGGTTGTTGTTGAAGGATCCATACCTGCACATGTCCAGATTTAGTGCGATAAAAGTTACAAAATTAAGACCATGGGGCTGAAAAGTTTGGATCTTTGGTGAAGTTTGTATGTTCATAACAAGTGTCCTTAGATTTCTGTCTAGGCCTAAATATACAGAAGCAGCCACAGTTTCAACCAAAACACTTGTCTCAAACAGCTGTTTGTCCAAGAGTTGATTGATAAGTTCTGAGCCCAGCCTATTCCCCTTTCTTCCTCTAGCTGTCTCCTTGTAACGCTTCTCTTTTCTGGGACTATTTTATCCTTGTTTCATAGAGGTCCTTTTTCTCAGCTTTCCTGGTATAACATCCATCATCTGTGGCTAAATATGTTCCAGCTAAAACCTTTTTCATATTTGGGAATAACTGTAAGTCTGAGGATCAGATGAGTCGGATCAGTGGTGGACTCAAATAAATAAATCTATAATTTTGTCATCAGTAAGTGAAATAATACAAATATGCATATTTTCAGATCAGCAGCTTCAGACCAATCTTCAGACTAACACACCCCCAGCTGGAGTCTGTGTATACTAGCGATATATACTTAATTTGATTTTCAGACGTCAAGCATTCATATTTTATGAGTTACAAATGCTCAATTATTCAGAGAAATAATTTTCAGACTTGCTTCAGTGAGGTATTGATCTGGTGCTTGGGCAGTATATTTATGTTGAAACTCATAGTAATGAATTGTCTCTATACTGCTTAAACATATTTAACCTCAATATTTCATCTTTTTTTAGGGCAGCGACCCAAAGATTTTAAGCAATTACCTCACCAAACCTCTCCTGTTTGGAGACTGTAAGGACAAATTCAAAGCTGGTGGCATACTGGATACATTTGAAGAGGACAAGAGAAGGGCAAAACAAAAAATGGAAAGGTATTATTCTCTGTCAGGAATACTGTGACAGAACACGATGCGCATCACAATGAAGTCACACTCAGCCTCACTTTTTGTTTGCTTTTACAGTGAATTTTTAGCCAAGGAATGTCTACGTATTCAAGAAATGCTCATCAGTGTAAGTGATGATAGGTATTCTTCTGTTTACTTTTGATTTTATAATTCATGTTTTTGTAGAGGTAAAATGTCCCTCACAATTTTTCAGATGCAACCGTTGATAAGTGGCACAGAGAAGAATACTGCTGAATGCAAAGCAACTCTTGAAGACTTTAGCAATTTTGCATTAACTCGTAAGTTCCCCTCTGTCTAAAATGAATATTTTTTTCAATGTCAGCCTAACAACACTTCTTACAACCAGTAGATGGTGCTCTTTGCCCAGTGAAGATTGGTCCCTCACCTTTTTTGACTAATTTTTTATGGGGTTGTATTCATTTTCAAACTGTATTAAATTCAGAGCCATGAATTGAAAACATCTGTGAGGTTTCTCTCTGTTCTTTCATTCATCCATCACAGTGAAAAATAATCTTGCCAGTCTTCAGAGTGATGTTTCTCAGCAGTTTGGGAGTTTGCTGAGTAAAGTGAGGTCTCAGACAGAGACCCTGAAAGAAATGGATGACAGGGTACACAAGGTGAATAGTATGTAGTATAGTACAATGTATTGTCAACGTACTTGAAGTTTGATTTTAATGACGGGTAATTGTTCTGGTTAGTTATGATTATGTTTTATTTGTGTTTTTTAGACTGAGGAAAGCATGATAGAACTTGGCTCAAATGTGCATAGCATAAAGAACAATTTGGAGTTTCTGAGAGAGGAACGGGAAAGAGAGCAAAGCATGCTTCAAGAGGCTCTGGATCTGCTCAACACTTTAGTCTCAAAGCATTTAGCCAAGCCCAACCCTGAGGGAGTAACAGACAGCGCCATCCAGATGGCACCGGAACTGGTACAACCAATCACCACCGTCCGGCAGAACAGGAAGCAGGGAGGCAGACCGCTTTCATCACGCCGCCGCCGCCAGTCAAATGGACTGATCCACATCGGCATGAAAACACTTTATGAGGCAAAGCTTTGGAACAGCTTGTGGAGTTTAAAAAAATATGTAAGT
>OMOW01034522.1:0-13676 GCA_900312555.1 Lamprogrammus exutus
TTTAGCTCATCCTTCTTATCTCCGTGGTCTTATATTCAGGAGCGGTAACATTAGAATGATGCTACTTCCATAGATGAAGATGTTTGGATGAACTGCCGTTGTTCTGCTCTTTCAGGCCGGAGGCTTAATATCGCGGCAGAGAATGATTGCCGTCGACTGCACTGTTCTCTCAGGGACCTCAGCTCCCTACTTCAAGCTGTTGGCAGATTGGCAGAGTATTTCATCGGAGAGGTTTTTGCCGCACGTTTCAGTGACGCCCTAACAGTGGTGGAGAGGTCAGTGCTCTACTGCTCTCCCGAAACATTAAAAACTGCTTGTGGCCATCAGACTGTCTATATTCCAAAACTAGCTGCACTGTCGTACATTCCTCAGTCAGTTTCCTCTGTTTCACATCCATAAATTCATTGCCATTCATCTGTGAATATATCTCTTCCTTTGCCGCTGGGTAAAATACCATTAAAGACCCATGTGTTCCTTTTTCTAGGTTGGTTGACGTTACTTGCTATGGCTCTCAGACCAGCCTTTATGATCTGGAGACCGCTGTGCCTTCCGTACTCAAGCCAGACCTCATTGACGTGTGAGTATCACATGGTTCATGGAAAACTCAATCCAGTTTGCACTGTTTGTGAATGTGAACGATTGTTTTTAAGATTTGAGGCATACAACAGACACACAGCGTCATCAAGCAGGGGAACTGACTGCATTTGAAGTTACATTATTCGTGTGAATGCACATGAGTTTTAATTTAACAGAACCCTTGCCATCAGAGCAACTTTATAATGTTTTACACGATGGCATTACAGAAATAGATATTAGATATTATAGATTTTCTTTTGCTGTTGGCTTTTAGGAGTGAGCTGATGAAAATCCAGATCAAACAAGGTTGTTTCCCCATTTAAGTATTATGTTTACTAGTTTTACTTTCAAATGTATTATATAACATTTAAACTAACCTAAATGATATCAACAAAAATTGTATTAAGTCTAACTCTAATTCTTGAGAACTGAGCTGTATAAAGAAAAACGAATTATGTTGTGTTCAGTTCAATGTAGTATGTTTTAGTTGTGTGTAAATATGTTTTATGGTCTGTTGCAGACACGCACAAGCCCTTGCTGCTTTGCAAGCCTACTCTCATTGGCTCGCACAGTTCTACAGTGAGGTCCACAGGCAAAACCAGAGCCAGTTCATCAACCTCATCACCTCTGCAATCAATGCCAGTAGCCCACTCATCACTGCAAAGGTACTGCTGCTTCCTTCACTCTTCACTGCACACTGGTATGCTGTATCAAGTTTGACTTTTGGGTGTCACAAACAAATAAGTGCCTGAATTAATGTATGTATAATTACGTCATCTGAAACTCAATGCACATAAAAGAAGCTTGCACATAAATAATGCATATCAAACTGCCATACATGCCATGGGGTTGGCCTGAAATAACTGAGAAGTACTTGAGCCGAATGATTAACCAAATTGTCCCTGAACATAACTCCATCGCCAACTAAAAACTGACTATTACTGAGTCAGATGTAGTGAAGTACATACGCACTTGTGCTGTATAATGTAATGAAAGACTGTGATTGGCATTGTAGTATTTAATAAGATAATAAATAGCCCTAAGATATAACCTTATACATGACGGAGTGTTAATGAAATCAGGCCATTGTGGTCGACTTTTGCTAATGTCAGACTATCAGTGTCAGCAAAATTTTATCAACCACTGGAGAAATTCTTGTAAAAATGCCTATTAATTTGCGTTTTCATTCTCGAGAAGTCAACCTCTCACCAGAAGTTTTGACATGTGCTGGGCATTTCATTGAGTCTGTATAAGTAGCTGATAGTACAGTAATGTATATTAAAGTTTGTGTATTTTTAGCACCTTTTCTCTTTCTTCCAGGTACCTGAAAAGTTGCTGCTCTCAGCTTGCCATCTGATGGTTTCCATAACCTCCACAGTGCGGCCTGTGTTCCTGGTTACTTTGCCTGCTGTTCAGAACATCTTCAACCTCATCACAGAGAACCAGAATCGCAGACTCCTTCAAGAGGTTAATGTTTGTTGCTATGAAATGTGCAGTTGTTTCTCAACAATTGCAACACACAAAGGCCTCTTGCTTTTTCACTTTCGAGATGTAGTAATATATCACCAGCTCTTTGTCTTTTTAAATCTAATAAGTGTGTGTGTACATGGGCTTACTCCTACAGGCTCACATGTTGGTGTGCAGGGCTTTATCCAACACGATGCTACTCCCATGGCCAAACTTACCAGAGAGCGAGCAGCAGTGGCAAACACGATCCAGCAACCACGCCAGCCTACTGGCAGCACTCACGCGTGATTATCGTATTCTGAGAGGCACAGCCAACATTCCTCAACGGCGCCCTGAGCTGGATGCTAGTCAGTATTAGTTTGTTTTTCTTATTTTTTTGTATTTTGTTGTTCTTGCTATTTTGTGTTTTTATTATCATGCTTAGGGCTGAACAATATACCACCAGCCGCATTTCCAAGTAATAGGTCAAATTTGACCCACTGTGGTACACTATAAAACCCATTTGCTGCTTGATAGAAAATGAAAACTTGCAAAGTTTGCTTTGACATGATTTGCGTTGTCAGTCCATTCAATCTGATAATAAGTCTTTACTTTCTAATTTTTCCCTTATGCTCTACCTCTGCAGCAAATTAACAATCACAATTATTCTTTAGACTGATTTGTTTTACATATGATCAAAAACAATCAAGATGTTGACAAGCATAATATGGGTATTTTTTTCATTCAACTTTAAAATGAGTGAAGATGATGAAGGAAATTTTAAGGAGAAAAACATTTAGGCTGTAAACATGCAATTTTTTATAGTATTTTGTTTTATTTTAAGAAAACATGGTATGGAGTGAAAAAAGGGGTGCAAGTCCCAAATACCATCCAACAAGGCATTGCTTTGGCCAGCGTTTGTACTGAACTGTATGAGAAATGCTCCAAATGCCACAAAGAAATCATGTTAGTCTTGGAGTAGCTTGGATTAATGATGGCTTTTGAATAAAAATGTTTTGCTGAATCAACAAAAAAAACAAAATATTCCTCTACTCTTTACAATATAATTCAGCTGCTTAAATCACAATTGTTCCGTTTCACATATTGTCAGTCTTAATGTCTGTCTGACAGTGTTTTTCCCCCCCTGCCTAATCCAGTGAAAACGGTGATACAGCAGACCCTGCCTGTGCTCAGAGACATTGTGGACAGCATCTCTGGGGAATCCACCAAGTCACGTCAGATCTGTTACCAGAGTCTTCAGGAATCTGTCCAAGTGTCCCTCAGCCTTTTCCCAGTGTTCATTCAGCAGGCAGGTCAGAATCTATCAAGCAAACCTGTTTTATTTTAAAAATGTGATCACAATATTAATATAATACAGTTCATCCATCTACTTATTTTTTTAATACCAGCTCATGCTATGCAGTGGCATTTACCCACCCAGATTGTGTCAAATACTATGACGAACACTTAATCTGTCAAAGGGGAAAACTCTGTCTGTTAAGTATGGAAACCTGAATAGGACATACAGTATATGTGTACATGTGCGTTATGTGATCTTTCTCTGTTACCGTTTCTCTTTTGTATGAGATCAGTAAGCAAACAACAGTAAGCAGTAATCAATGCATATTGCTCACAAAATAGAAGATAGGCATAAACCAAATATTCAGTTACAATAAAGCAGTACAGATTGATCCTCAGGTGATCTTGCTTATATTGTAATATTGTCATCAGATATGTTCACAAAGACAAGACTGACAAACTAGTAATGGGCTTTTCTCTACCTAGATGTGACAGATGAGATGCTCGCCTTCTTCCTGACGCTGTTTCAAGCTTTGCGAGTCCAGATGGGCGTTCCTTTCACAGGACAGGTCATCCACACTTTCCTCAGCATGTTCACAAGGTAAAGAAGTTGTTTTTATTAAACCACATGTAGATCTTTTTATTAATGTTGATATTAGCGTTGTCAGTCTATACAAACATATCTTGTATGGATGCAACTCCTACAAAAGGCTTGACTGATTTCTCTGTGATTTGATCTGATTATCTCTTTCACTTGTATGTGTTCCAGGGAACAACTAGCAGCCAGTATTTTGCAAGAGGGCAGCGCAGGGTGTAGAGTGGTACAGAAGTTCTTGAAAATCCTGCAAGTGGTGGTTCAAGAGCCTGGTCAAGCTTTCAAGCCCTTCCTACCCAGCATCCTCTCTCTCTGCATGGAGCAGGTCTACCCGGTTGTGGCAGAGGTCAGTTGGTTCATCTCACATCCAGTCTGATGTTTGGTTTGGTGTGCATCCACATTAGATGGCTAGCATGTGAAATTAGAATGTGGTGAAGCATGAGATTTGACAGGACTGCAAAACAAAATGCAGGAGCTGCTTTTCCGTCAGTTACCTCTCGTAAAAGAAATCTGTCAGTGGAAACAAGAAACTTCTCTCTTCCTGTGAAGTGTCAGGTACATACAGTAAATAATCTTTCTGAATTTGTGATCGTCTCTTGTTTGATAGCGGTCCTCTCCAGATGTCAAGGCAGAGATGTTTGAGTTGCTTTACCAAATACTCCACCAGAACTGGCGGTACTTCTTCAAAACGACAGTGTTGGCCACTGTCCAAAGAGGAGCCACTGAGGATACCATGGAAAATGAGGCCCAGTTCACTGCTGCCATGCAGGTATGTGGGTGGGTGATGTGGGTGCATGCATGTGTGCCATCAAATGTTAGCTTTTTTTTTTGATAAGATAAAGTTTATAAAACCTTGCTTTTATCAGTGTTTTGCTTTGTTTGCGTTTCAAAGAACACATTTTGCGTGGTAGGTGCAATAACTATTGCGCAATGTAGGGGCGGCTGAAGAACAAACGTGTGTAGAAATATGTTCTCAAAATTGACAGTCAAGTCATGGAATAAAAAAAAACAACTTATTATACCCCTGCTCGATAGACTTTGTTAAATGTTGCTCCACATTGTTCCCTGATGTGTGCTAAAATGTGTCTCACAGGCATTTGGACAGTCTTTCCTGCAGCCAGACATCCACATCTTCAAGCAGAACCTGTCCTACTTGGAGTCTCTCAACAGCAAGCATAAGTTGTATCACAGAGTGAGTCGATGCGTTTGTTGATGTTTGCATAACAGTCAAACAGTCAAACAGTGCAGGACAAAACAAACTGGTGGAGTCAAATTAAAAAATAAAAATAAAAACTCAGATAACTGCCAATACACAAACTCTCAGCTATTTTCCTGCTCTCCTATGTTTGTATGTTTTTATTCTGATTTATCTGATTAGTTTTTGAAAGCGGTTGCCTTTAACATGGCACATGACAGATTTAGAATCAGACCCTTTGAAAATGTGTTGCACCAGTTGAGTTGAGTGAGCGCAAGCCTAGCTTTTCCTTCACGTTTCAGGCATTTTCCGCCATTCATTCTTTTTGTCTTTGTGGCACCACAGAAACTTTTCCGGACCTCGATGCTGTTCCATTTCATCAACGTGCTGCTGCAGGTGCTTCTCCACAAAAGCCATGACCTCCTTCAAGAGGAAATCACTCTAGCTATTTACAACATGGCCTCTGTTGACTTTGATGCCTTCTACTCAGCCTTTATGCCCGAGTTTCTCAATGGCTGCCAGGGTGTGGACTCTAACCAGCGAGCTGTTCTCGCTCGCAACTTCAAGCTTGAACGGGTAAGAAGTTAAAGATTAAGCTGACAGTATTTTTATTCACACATAATTGTATACTCATAAACTGAAATGACTGCTAAAACAAGGGTATGTATTTACATGTGGGTTTTGTGGACTATTTTACACCTAATATTTTGCAAACTGTTAGCATATATGTTGTGTTAGAGACATAGGTTGCCATGTCTGTACATTGTTTGGTAAGTTAGCTTTGATTCCTCTACATCATAAAATTGGGGCAGACATTTAGGGGCTCCAGAAGATGACTTTGTATCTACTAGCAGGTCAAAGTTCCAATTTACCCAGCACTTATGTTAATTACCAGATGACAAAAATTTAGTTCCCAACAGCCTGAAGAACTGGATCAGCCTCTCAAGTACAGCTAAATATGTTAATCATGAGCATTCAAACATAATAAAATACGTAAAATGTGAACTGCGCTAACGTTAGGCACATTTACACTATAAGCAAAGGCTGATGTACAAGCTGAGGCTGACAGTGTAGATCTTAAAATGATTTCAGCTGAACCATGTCTAACCGTATGAAGGTGAATCTGATGAGCTGATTCAGAGACATTCACAAATGTCTACCATAGAGGATAAGGGAGAGAAATCAAAATAAGCTGCCCTCTAGCACCACCCTAAGGCCAATCTTTACACCTTCTGCCCCAAATGGTAAGGATCGAAGAAAGCCAATTCTACATTTTTCATTCAAACAAGTTTTGTTTTCTGGTGAGCATTACAGCTTGAGTGGGGCCCCATGCATGGAGATTTAGTCATTTCGTCTGGAAAAAGTAAAAATGTTTTTCTCTACACAGTGAACAATTAGAGCATAATTAACGTGCAAGAATTTTCCCCTTCTTCTTCAAGGACTTGCCATCGTTCACTCAGAGTGTGCAGAGGCTGGTGAATGACCTTCGCTACTACAGACTGTGTAATAGCAGCCTGCCCTCCGGAACTATCAAGCTATAGCACAATGACTGCTTGAATCACTCCACATCTTCAACATCTGCAAGGACTGCCTGTGCTGACCACTTTGCCCATCACTCCTGCTCCTACATCCAGCCTTGATCCACCTGTTGAGAGTAATAGTTTGGATGAGTATTTGGAGGTTGAGGATGCTGCTGATTTTTGTCTTTGATTTCTACTGTAGAAGGTTGACGCTTTATTTTTGTAAAGCAGCGCCCGCCTAATTTTTGCCAGTGAAAAGTGAGCCTGGTCTGCAGTTGGCTTTGCTCAGACCTGGAGCAGTCTGAGCCAAGCCTTCTATCCCACGCCCCTGCATCAAAGCTGGGCTGGGACTCAGCACTTTCCAACTCAATATGAGTTTTTAAAATGTCTGCTTTTATTCATTTTGCCTTTAATTTTTCATCTCCAAAGGAGAGAGACTCAACTTAAGATCTTTCATATCATTCCATCCTGAAAAAGAAGACAACCTGCTTGATTAATAAAGTGCTTTTTTATGAAATCTTAGATATTGGTTAATTTATGATTCTATCAGTGTATGTGCTCTCACTTTCAGTGTTACTGCTGTATTTGTGACAATGCTTTACAAAGAGGTTCAAGACTTCTGTATGTGTTTACACCGCTTTAACCTTTTCTGCTATTTGGGCCTTTTTAAAATCTATTTTAAATTAATTTACTAAACTTTGATCAGACTGCTGGATACTTGTTTTCGCTTCCTTTTTTTTTTTAGAACTGATTCAGAAATAATCAAACCATTGTAGTTGAATATATTGTAGTTACATCAGTATTCTGGGATCTTTTAACAAAACATTTTAAGATTTATTTAAAATGTAGAATCCAAAAGAGGAAGTAATGAATATTCTTAAAAGGCTTTTTAAGCCCACACAGTTGTTTTTAGTTGACTGGTTTCAGGTCAAAGTTGGGTTGAGCTAAGGTCATCACATGGAGGTTTGAGTTAAAACATGTAAAGATGTCAATTGTCCTGCCTTAACAGATACCACAAACCTATCAAGAGAGATGTGCAGCTGTCCAGGACTACTGTTGATCTATTTAAGCGACACTGTCTTCATTTATTATTTTCTGGGTTAAATTGAGCACTACCAGTGCTGGGAAAGCAATTGTGCTTTAACATAATTTGAAAGTAGGTTGTTTATGTTTTGGCGGCATGTTAAGGTAGATGATCCTTGTTATTTGTTGACTTTGCAAGTTTCAAAAGCAGCAGGACCAAGCTTCAAGGACAATTTAGTTATGTAACTTGCCCATCTGTTTTCATGCTGAATTTATTTCTTTTTCAAGACCAATAACACTTTAAAAAGCAGTAAGAACTGAGCTGCAGCAGTGTTATGGAGAAATTAAATCTATTTCCCCTCTGCCCGCTAATGTAGCTTTAGTTACACATGTGCCAAGCATGCTAAAATACCTTTAATCTCAACCATGAAATCAAAATAGTTAACTTTTATTCGGCAAGTGTAACAAATTCCACAGCTTGCCCAATAATGTTTTCAGATAAATGCCTATGTATTTTATTAATCGTCTCAACTGTGGCCTCAAGATTTTACTGATTTAGTGGAAAATCCCATCAGATTTGGTTGACTTGAATCTTGATCTCTGAGCTCAAAGCTTATATTTGAATTCCAGGAGAGTCCACACTATTGTCACCTCTTCTGTCATATATAGAAAATTCTAATAATATTTAAAAATAATCCAGTCAAAAGTATAATTGCGAGTGTAAAATGTTGCACCTGGAAATTTAGACCTTTTAGACCCGCCGCTGCTGTTTAAATGAGATGTTTCGTAAGAGAATACAAACAGTCAACTGGCATCAGTGGAGTTAGTGTTGAGGTTGAGCCACAGACAAGCTGAAGGGGGGAGGACTCGTGAGTGCTAACTTGGGAGGACTGACTGACTGCTCTTTGCAGGGTAAAACATCCAAACATGATCATCTTGCAGCGATGCATTTTCAAGAGAATTCTTCAACATGGTCGGTGCTATTTAGGGAGTTTAGAAAGCAGCAAAAGTTTGGCATGTGGGGTTCCCTCTGTGCTGCTGAATGGACACAGGAGCAAATCAAGTAAGTGACTGACCATTTAACTTTCTCACAAAGGCCAATTAAACCTTACTGAGTGAATGTGTGCTCTGCCTCCATCTTTTACCTGTGGAACTTAACCTGTGTCAAAAAATAAACCCTAAGGCAGAATGTTACAGGATTACGCGCAACACTAGGCAAATTGATAGAATATGGAAAAGAAGTTTTAACAATCTGCCTTCATATGAGGTCATGGCTCATTTGTAAACCTGTCTGCACAGCTGAGAAACTTTGCCTCCAATGAGCAATCTTTATTTAAAACATAACGGGGTCATTTGCAAAACAAATTTGCTTGCCAAATACGTGGGGTCATGAACTGAAAGTAGGTTAGTGACACAGCAGGTAGAGATGATATGAATTGATCTAAAACCGCCAAACTGATGGACAGGGCCTCCAAATTAAAATGATAGGTTCAGATTGTTTTAAAGTTTATCTCCATTATTATCCTCAATTATTTCTTTTAAGAATGGAGGGAACGTTCATGGTTCGCAGTAATTCTCTTCATACTGTCCGGAGCTTTGGGTAACCAGCTAAATCATACTGGATGGGTGATAAAATCCACATTCCCTTTATGTCACATGAGCACACACACAGTACCTAATGCGGGAACCTTATTATCACAACTCAACTCACATTCAGCCCAGATAACACAGGCACACATAAGCTATAGAGGACATTAAATGACTGTACTGAGCTCCCTCTACTCCAGAGTCACATGTGTTTTTAATTGATTGAATGCAGTCATTCATCAGTCCTGCAGTCGGTGTTCATAGCTGCCCGTGTCAGTGCAAGAGACGGCCAAATCACAAGTTTACAGAGTTGACCAGCTACATGCAGTGGCCCATGTGATCCAAACATTCAGCCTAACGTGACACGGTTTCATTCTGTGTCATTCATTCATCTATATCTCCCAAGGATATGGCATGCTTAATTTTTGACCTAGTCACCACTCAAATGTCCCGCTCGTTTGCACAGTATCCTTGGGCCCCTTCATATATAGGTAGGTCCTTTTTATATCTACCATTAAGTATCACCCTGGTTTATCTTTACGGCAAAACCTACCCCTAAAGCCTCCTTATAAACCCTAAAGGCCTCAGTAGTATATGAAGTATAAAATATGCAGTGATTCAGGCTCTCTCTGTGTTTTTTGTGCCTAAGGTGAGCGTTCTTAGGGTGAAGAGCCAGTGCAGTATTCTAGGATGTGGTTCTATTTCGTGTGTTGTTTCATCTTTCATCCTTTGAAACACACTCTGGCCTTAACCATGTGTGTGGACAGGATACCGTTCTTTTTTTCATTTTTGTCCCACTCCCTTTGAGAGTCCGTGCATGCCTGTTCACTATGCAACATCCATGGGTGTGGCACTACTGGTGCAAGGCATACAAGCCCAAATCCATACCATCAGACGTCAGAAAAGTAGTATATGTACTGTTTTTCTGCACTGATGTGGGTGAGCTTGGGTCAATATGTAACCGCCTATTATCCTGTTTCCTTACCAAGGTGTAGGTTGCATGAGAAGCGAGTGCAGGAATGAGGACAAACTCCTGTTGTGTCTGTGCCTCACCAGGTATTCCTGACATAGCCGAGCGGACTCTCATAGCTGTAAAACCAGATGGAGTTCAACGTCGCCTCGTGGGGAAAATAATTCAGCGTTTTGAGCAAAGGGGCTTCAAGCTGGTGGGCCTGAAAATGTTGCAGGTATTCTGAATGGATTTGTTTGCTGGTGTGTGTGTGTGTAATATGCCTGCTGTTTTGATGTCTGTAATAAATTTAGCTGGCTCTGTTGTCAAGGTGTCTGAGGATCTCCTTTCACAACATTACCGTGAGCTGAGGACAAAGCCGTTCTATCCCAGTCTGGTACATTACATGACCTCTGGGCCTGTGGTTGTTATGGTGAGGACTCGTCCTTCTAGCTGCTTGTTTGCAATATGAAATACATAAAACACACCCTTTCATTTTCATACCATTTACATTTTACTTGTCAGAGCAATATGAATGATCTCGTTACACATTTTCGTCGCCATTCTCCATGTTTCCTTTTTTCCATTACAATTTGGTGAACAGAGCATGACCAAATATGTGTGAAGTTGATTATAAGTCACCTATTTTAATTTTGTTTTGGTGAGGTGTGGGAAGGGCACAATGTGGTCCAGACATCTCGTGCCATGGTGGGAAATACTAACCCAGCTGAGGCCCACGCAGGCACAGTCAGAGGGGATTTCAGCATTCACGTCAGCAGGTAACGTGAAATCATCTGACCCTATTAAATGTATATTCCACTCGGTCATTTAACAGTAGTTTTCTGAGAAAGTGGGAACAATTGATTGAACCTTTATTCCCGTGATAAGTTTAAAGGGAACCCCAAGGCTTAAACACCTCCAAATCTTTCCTGACATGCAGTTGATACTTGTGAAGCAGCTTGGTGTATATTTGTCTGTCTCAGAGGTACATTAATGCCACTTGACATTTTGCCGATGTGTTTGATCCTTTAAAGGAATGTGGTCCATGCCAGTGATTCACTGGAGGGGGCACAGAGGGAGATTCAGCTGTGGTTTCAGGGACAAGAGCTCCTGATCTGGACCTGCTGTAACCATACCAGTATGTACGAGGCATGAAGTAGCAACATTTGTTGAGTATGGACCGAAATGTAATGAGGATTTTTTTTAGATTTAAACTGAATGGGCACCCTGTGATTTTAATGAATGCTCCTCAGAGTTTTATGGGCATTATGAATTATACACATATATATTAACAGCTGTTATATGTTTCATTGAGCAGTCATAAGTACAGACGTTTGTATCTAAGGGAAAAATATGCTTAAATGTCATTTTCAGTTATTCAGTCAGAAATGTTTTATTATTCTGAACTTTGATACATATGGAGTATTAACATGTCTGCAATCTTGAAAAACATGCATTGAGCCACAGTGTATGTAATGAGTCAAGCTTTCATGAATGTTTAAAAGCAGTCTGAGCCCTAATGTGACAAATAATAACAATAATATCCATGTATACGAACAAACGCAGCCAACAATTAGTTGACTTCAGAGGAAAAAAATAAAATAATAAGAGTAATAATTGTAATTATTATTGTTACCATCTGTCATCTAGCAGACTTACACTGACAGAATGTTCCTGTTTTTTGTTTTTATTAAAAAACAACAACCTTAATCCTCATAATGTAACCATGTGTTGCTGCAAAAAAATAACAAGTAAATTACTGTATAATTATTATAATAATTATTTTTCAGGTGTTTACTTAACTATTTGTAGAATATATGATTTTGAATGTATTTGACGTATTGATATGTTATTCCATACCATTAAGTTAAATGCAATGGAAGATCACAGTATGTAAATATCAGTATTCTTCCCACCTCTGTTTCTATGGAGCAGAAGAGTCATTTTTTTGGGTGGGTGACTGGTATAAAATGTGAATAGTTGTCAGTAGTCAAGGAAATTTTTTAAATTACCGTTAACACAAGCACTACACTATGTTTGCTGCCGTGCAAAGCTCTATGATGATAATTTACCTCAAATTCTTCTCATAAATAAGAGAGGAATCATTCAGATTTCAATTAATGTAGATTATTTTTCTTTGACCCCTGTTGCTCACGTGCCATTAAAATCCAGTATTACTTCAAATCATATACCATCAATTGTCTTGCAAATTGTTGCACTTATGAAACAAAATTAATCATTAAATTATTTTTCTGGAATTAACCAAAAAAATGTTTTAGAAAATGCATGTTTGGATTATTTATTCCATTTTAAAATATGAGAAAATGTACCTGCTTGATGTGACACAGTGTTATGTTTAGTCCCTGAATATAGCCTGGTATGTTTCACTTAGGTCCATGTATTAATATCAGTTTTGTTTCAGCATTGTTGCAATATAAAAAAGGGGGGTTGCTGTGTCATACAAATATTTTTATCTTTATGTCAATTGTTTTGGCGGCTTTCTGCCTGTACAGTGTGTTATCATTGTTATCATATGCCCCATAAGTGAAATCACATTGAAAAACACAGAATTAGAAAGCACTTTGTTCTTTGCAGAGTACATCATAGCAAGATATCAAATTGAAATTGATGTTGGTTCATGAATACCTACATAAATAACTTTTTGTATCAGAAATGTGGCTGTAATTGTCCTAGCTGTAATTTCAGTGGTTCTCAAAATGTTGGAACTAAGTATCTCCTCAGAAACAGGACACCACTTCAAAAAAAACCAGAGCCCTCCATGTGTGCATGTGTGCTGTACTGAAATTTACAATTAACTGCCGTTTGCAGTATGTACGTGAAAAGTTAGACATTTTTTAAAATAAAGAGAGTAATAAATAAACATAAAAATAATTCTTGATGAAACCTATTTATTTGTCACTGATTCCCCACATTAACAGAATGTCTGTAGTTTTCAACTGTTTATATTCTGTTTGTGATTCTTGCACCATAGTTTGAGAACCTCTGATTTCATGTATTTGACCTAAATACTGAAATCATTTGATTTTTGGGATGACATCTGGTTGTAAAAACAATTTTTCTGACAGCGTTTAATGTGCAAGAAAAACAAAACAAAAAACAATCTCAATCAGCAGCTGATCTGATTGTTTCTTGGAATCATACAAATTTCACAATAACCAATCAAACCAATCACTGCATGCGAGGAAGCTTATTACATTGTATTAAGTGTAAATGTCATGAAATATTTTAAAATATTGACTAAACAACTGATTGTAGGTAGTAGAATCAACTGTAAAACAAATACAACACAAGAAATGATACTTTATCAAACTGACATGGAGCTGAAGGTCAAAGCCCCTCTGCTGTTATAATAATACTTGAAAATTAAAATAGTTCCATTTCCATGGGATTAACTTTCCCAATCCTTCATTTTTTTCAACCATATATATATAAACATATAATATATACATATATATTATACAATAT